>JAUMHM010093539.1:0-44813 GCA_032362435.1 Melikaiella ostensackeni
CTGGAAGGAATTCATGATGCACAACACCTCTGTAATCCATGAAAACCGTAAGCATCACCTTCTTTTTCGACTGAAAATGACGTGGTTTTTTCGGTCGCGGCTCATTGAGTAAACGCCATTCACTCTTTCGATGTCTGGAATGCGTGTCATACTCATAAATCCAGCGGAAAACGTTCGATCTCGTTAGATTTCTCTTAAAAAATCTACACCTTTAACTAATCATTATTTGCAGATTTTCTAATTTCAAATACTTCTTAATTATTACTCTTGAATTTCAAAAGCTTTCAAATGAAAATTGTATGATTACCAATACGTTATTATCCAATGCTCCTTCTTTCCAGTCCTTAACAAGTTCAATTTCATCAATGACTAGTTACATTTTACTAATTCAGTTAGAATATTTGATAAGATTCACAGATTTCTCGAGGTTTTTTTCGCTAGCGTATGAATTTATTTAGGGCTGTATGTATAAAAATGTGACAAACGGAAGAGTTTAATAGAAGATCGCAATTTTGTAGTACTCTCAACTTTAATGAAACAATGAGAAGGCAGAATTCTAAAACTTTTTAAAACTCTGTGTCACCTTCACCAACATAGCGTGTTTTCATGACCTATTTGATATGATTTCTCGCCTTTTCTCTGCAAATATCTTTAAAATAGAAAATGAAATCTCATTTTTTAAACAAGTTTCAACTAATTTGTGATCTTAAGTAACCAACCCTCGCAAAATAGCGTAATTTTAAGCTATTTTCAAAATCGTTTCATTTTTGGAGAAAAAAGTAATTCAAAATTTCCAGGGTAATTAATTCAAGAACTGATTTGAAAACACTGTAAATTCTGGATTTTGTGTGTGTTCTTCGTATGTCTAGTTATTTATATGAGTTTATGCTGATAATACCTTAAGTATAGAATTATGACGTAAACTGTTTCTTCATTAAATAAGCTGAGGTATCTTTTCTAAAATTTTAATAAATTTTTGAGCGACCTTTTTTGTCGATTTTATAAATCAAGTTAGAAACTGCGTGATATTTTGTCCGACTGTACACCCAGAATATGCTTATAAATGATAATTATTCATTCTTCAATACTCACCAATAGAATCAAGAATAAAGACCAATGTAAAGACTGGAGTATAAAGGATCTTCATTTTTTCCAAATGTGAAAAAAACTGATTAACGAATAATTTTAAAAACAGCGTAACTAATGAATTATTCTGATGTTTCGTGTATATATACCATGCTATAATATTTGTTTTTTTCGCCTTCCCAAATATAGATAGTAAGTGCCTCATTTGTGTGACCTGAAAACATGATATGTTCCCTCCAGTATCACGAAATTTGTACAAGATTGGTTTATCTCTCGCACGTGTATTATTATTTGACCTTGAAAAACAGATAAATTTGGTTGAAGGTAAACATGCTCCTAGGAAGCCATTAATGATATTTGCTCCTCGTTTATAATCTTCTAAAGCACTCATAATATTATAGCAAAGATGGGAAGGCAAAGAAAAAAATATTTTTCCACGAAACTTTGAAAGCATCTATCGCCATACTATCTGGATATCTAAACCATGAAATATATTTTTCGCATTTCTTGTTAATACGACTCGCAAATGAATCAATCCTAAGTTTTCCAAGAGAATTGAATTGACTAGATGAAATTCAAATATTATCAACTTCTTATTTTTAAAAAACCTAATCCAGAATGATTGGTAAATTTAACTTATAAAAATATACCAAATAAAGTTGGTTTCTTCCTCATTCTTGGTAAAAATTTTTACACAAAACCTCCTAATAAGTCTCTTGTTGTAGAAAAAGCTCTTGCTAGTGTTAAGAAGAAAATCGGTTTTCACATTCCTGAGAAAGATCAACACAAATTCAGATAAAATATTTCTTTATCTTTACAAAAATTTGTACACAATGAAGTCACTCCTACTAGAGATCCTTTTTCAGAATTTATGTTTCGTAATTAGAAGGTTTTTATCTCAAAATCAAGATCTTGTTATTATTAAAGCTGATGAGAGTAGAGCCACTGCCATCATGTTTAAAGATCAATATATCGAAAAATGTTACGATATTCTTAACGATACGAATACATATATTAATGTTTCTAGAGATCCTACTAATAAAATTCAAAATGATTAAAATGATCTTATTCAAGATTCCTCAATTAAAAACCATTTTAACTCTAATACAGCTAGATGTCTAAAATGCCATTATGATGATTCTCCTAGATTTCACGGGTAAGCTAAAACTCATAAGCGCAATATTCCTATAAGACCGGTTATTGCGTTTTATGATGCTCCTCATTACATTCTTTCCAAATTTCTAGCTAAACCTATTCAAACCATTTTAGGATAAACAGATCATTCCATCAAAGATAGCTGGCATTTTAAGTGTAAAATTGATCATGCTTTTATTCCTAACAATAATAAAATTATTTTTTTAGGCATAAAATCAATGTATACAAGTATTCCTTCCATTCTTATTATTAATTGTATTCAACAGGTCGGAAATCTTTGAACATACTGATATTCCTAGTACTAAATTTTTACAGGTAATTAAATTTTGCTTAAAATATTCTTACTGTAAATTCAACAATAAATTCTTTGAACAAACTTGTGGCATACCCATGAGATTACTAATTTCTCTTGCTCTTGCTAACTTAGTTCTTGAAAGAATTAAACAAAAAATCCTATCTCAAATACCTTATGATGTCACTTTCCTTTTTCGCTATGTCGATTATATTCTTACATGTGTTTCTAAAGATAAAATTGATGATATAGTATCTAGATTTGATAATTACCATCGTCATCTCAATTTCACTGCTGAAGTTGAAGAAGAAAATCAAATCAACTTTTTAGATCTTACTATCATCAGACATGAGAATATTGTTCTAGCTGGTATGGTCAACCATCCTGGTCAGGTAGATAACTAAATTTTTTCTCTTATTGTGATATTAAGTATGAAGTTAGTGTGATCAATAATATGGTTGATAGAGTTGTTGAATTATCACATAACATTTTCACTAATAACAATAAAGAAATAGTTTAAAATACCTTGAAAAATAAAAATTTTCCAACATATTTTGTTGACAAATATGTCAATAAAGATCATATCTCATCCAATGTAATAATTCTAATCATTACTGTTTTTATCATACAAAATAATGATTCCACTACTCTTAATAGATTCTTAATTCTTCCTTTCACTATAGGTTAATGTCGAAACTCAAAAATTTTTCTCAAACAGCTTAATATCACTCCAGTTTTTCAATCTGAAAAAGATATTTTCCATTGTTTTGGCAACTTAAAAGATCCAATCAAAAAAGAAAACAAAACACATTCTATTTGATTAATAAATTGTTCGGGTTGTGATGGTTGCTATATTGGTCATTCTGAAAGATATTTTCATGTACGTATTGGAGAACATAAAAATGATTGCAAACATGATCATCGTGGTACTGCCCTTGTTCAGCATTCTCATGATTTTGATCATCTTTTCAATTTTAAAAATGCTAAAATACTGGCTATGAAGTTTAATTATAGAAAAAGACTTTTGACAGAAGTGTTTCACATAGCTAAAAACTATAATTCAATTAACTTGAGATCTGATACTCAACATATTGATAATCTTCATATTGATTTAATGAAAATTACTCCTAATTTGTAAATTAAAAACAATTTTCCATCATTCTGTTATTATCTATTTATCTCTCCATTCAATTCTTCTGAAAAATCATTTCTTAAATATTGTTTTCCTCCATCTCTCAATTTCCATGTTTTGACTCTCAAGCGCCATATTGTCTTTCTAAACATCTTTGTTATTTCTTGTTATTTCATATTATTGGATTTCAACTAAATTATGTGCGATTTTTGTGCGATAACCTGCGTTTATCCTATGTCCTTCCTTATTCATACTCCGCTTTACGTTCTCTTCGAATCCTTGCGTTTAACTTGCGTTTGGTTCTGTTCTGTTGGATTGTGGACGCTATGTGAGTGCTCCATCAATTTCTTTAAAATTTATTTATCTTTAGTCCCAATCAACAGACAGTTATCACTGTTTTATTGTTTTTTCACTCCATTTTTCGTTACTTTACATCTTTTCACTATGAAAATCGACTCATTTTTTGACATTCTCTACTAATGACGCTTGATAATCGTAACAAGCGAAACGTTTACGTTCTCTCGAATATGAACTTTATTTAGCTCAATAAATAGCTTTTAATTTGGAAGACCAGAAAATTGAAAAAATTTATTTCCACCTTCTGCATTAACTCTTATACTGATCGACACTTATCAACAACTTTATATATCAGTTTAATGTGAATAATTACTAGAAAAACTCTACTAATTCTACCAATATATTTAGGACTGTATATGTTTAAACGTGACAAAGTCAAAAGTTTAATAAAAGAATGTGATTGTATAAAATTTTCAACCTTATTAAAAGGATGATAAAGCAGTATTGTGAAACTTGTGAATAGGCTGGGTCACCACCATCCGCACATAAAAGTCATGCTTTGAAACAGAAAAATTGGAATTATTTACACGCTTAATCTATTTTACCTTGCTTCATCACGAAATTCAATATAACATACCGGACATGCACAATTTAGAAAAACTATCATTTTCTTTTCAATTCAAGCTGGCCGTGTCATCTTGTTGGACATGGTAAGGCTCCCCCTATTGTGCCTAGTTCCCGAAAAAAGGGTGCATTTTCAATCGGTGAATGGGATTTTAAATAGAAAAGACTCAGTTTCCGGAGAAATGAAAAAAACAACTACTCGTTATATTAACTTTCTGTAAATTGAAGTTCAGTCACTTCTTAAGAAACGTTCGAGAAAGAATTTCTGCTGATTAACTTTTGATTTTGATACAAGAAGGCACTCTGTATTTTGCCCGGAAAATGCACCGAGAAAGTGCAATATCACACTTTTTCATGAAATGCATACCAGAGAAGAGATTCTTTAAATTTTTTCCACATAAATTTTTTTTTGTCAAGTGACAAATTTTAAATTATTTTCCAACTAGGATTAATGACACAATGAGTGAATTTCAAGAATAATATTTTCTGCTCAAGACATTTTGCAATTGCTTCAACAGTTTCTATTTTTTTCTTCTTTCAGAAGTTCTGACTAAATTCTTTAAACAATCATTATTTGTTTGAACAGTTATGTTCAGTGAATTGGGAATAATTACTCGTTTTCTGTGGGAACAATGAGGCAGTTCAATTGTGTTGAGAAAGAGTGAAATCATTTTAGTTTCAAACAGTTTCTACTGCTAGATAATAAAGCTGAAAAGATAATAGAAAATGTTTGAGGCCTATAGTAGTGTGTTGTGTTCAATAATTTTGAATATAGTATGCGTTACATTTATCGACGCGTTTTAGCCTAGACCTGGTCCCTTTTCATGATAAAATATTGTTTTCATGGAAGAGACTGTAGATTAATGCGAAAGAAAAAGAAGAAGAAACATTTAACTTAGATATGTGTAAAGTGACGATTTCTGAGACGAAAAGTCATTATTGCATGAAGATGTGAATGAGTGTTGTCTTGAAAATGAGAAAAAGCATGTTCTAATGAGTTTTTTTAGTTTTTTAAACACAAAAATATTTAAGCAATAAATTAAAAATTCAATTTAAATTGAATTTCAAACTCAAGTTTTATTTATTGAGAACTGAATAGTTATTTATGATACAACGATCTTGAGTGGAAAAGCGAAGACGAGACGAAACCGAGGGCCCTTGCGAGTATTCCAAATAGAAATGGTCCAAATGGTACAAATAAATGATATGGATATGAAAGAGATTAATGAGAATATGTTTACTAACATAAGTCCAATTCAAATATAATATTTCATTATTCCATTATAACGTTGAAATGAAAGAATCTTAATTCAAGAAACGCGCTGTGATCGAATTTTCCGAGGGGGAAACAACGCAGGTAATCCGCTGAACAGCATGGTTTTACGAACTGATCATACGAGGCAATCCACGCAATCCTAGGTAATCGAAGTAATCCGAAGTAATACAGAAGAATCCAGAACGGAATAGGTAAATAAAATGAAATAAGAAAGAAATTGAAATAAACTACTTTCATGCGCTGGAACATGGTGTACTGATTTTCACTCACCAAACTCCCGGTCACTACCCGCTTTTTTCCGGTTGAAAATATGAAATCTCCTCCGACTCATTGCTTATTATTAATTACTTAAATTAATAACTTATTAATTATTGCATATTGATTATGAGAAATTTGTATTAATTTTCACTAAACGCAGCTTCCTCATAAGGTGTTGATACCTCTCCGCCTTTGCCTTTCCTTGACTGTGATATTGCTATCGGCCGGAGCCGAAAATTTGATCACGAACATAATTCGTTTCTGGGAGTCAAGGAGTACGTAAGTATGTAAGGTTTCAAGTGGTCATTAGGGGCTACTGGCGAGAAATTCTAGTTCCAGTAAATACAGCATTTCTCGTTCTTGATAGTTGACTGTTATCACCCTTAGAATGTTCGACAGTGCAGGGTCGCGGCGGTAGATATAAGTCGTTCCCGCGTGAGTAGGATACCCGGATAGTATGTGTCCAATATGCTCAGAGTGTGCATGACACGCTTTGCACTTATCACTGAGAACTTCTTGGAGCAAAATGCTGCTATGGTATGCTAAGGTGTAACTGACACGGTCCAGGTACGCAAAAATGAAACTCTCAGTGCTTGAGTTGAGTCCAGGTGACTTGAGAATAGTAACAGTTAGCTCCATCGACAAGGACTGATTTTTTACATTTCTGTGAAATTTTTCGTGCATTTTCTTCTTTTGAAGCTGTTCGCGGAAATTCTTGACCTCTGCTTTGTTCACCAGCGCTTTTAGAAGATGGGAATCTAGATGGAGGGATGCTCACATGAATAGAGTAGAATCGGGACGGCAAGCATGTTAGTCGCAGATATCTTGTTCAACGCTGACAGTTTGGAAGACCAAATCTTCCGAAGAAGATGCTTGTATCTTCTTTGGAGAGCCTCCTTCGCTGATCTTTTATAATGAATTCGGCTCTCTGGCAGGCCTAGGTATAGGTAGGTCTCTCCATCGCAAAGGTATCTTATAGAGCTCCTGCTCACAAGTTCAGGGTCATCGCTAACGCTAGCAAGTCGTTTTCGTTTCAAATAAATCTTGGCACAATTGTCCAATCCCCAATTCATACCAATTTCTTGCGTGTACCGTTTGACGATATTTCGAACATCCTTCAGAAGCTGTGTTCGAGAAGCATAGATCTTCAAGTCATACATATAAGATACATAAGTGACCTTAGAGATAACGTGTCTGACCGCAGAGGTACCCACAAGAATTGCGTAATACGAGAGATTGTAGCGGAAGTGTGGTGCAAAAGAGAAGAGGGCTCATGATGTTGCCCTGAAAGACTCCCTTCTGGAAGGTGACGCTGCGAGTGCTCACACGATGTTTTCCAGATGAAATAGTAAATCTGGTTTCCAAATGGAGCATCAATCTCTCTATGCAACCTACTCTGTGTGAGTGAACCTTCAAGCTTTCCAACAGACAGATAATAAGTCTATTGGAGGTTGAATCGAAAAGTTTCTGGTAATGAATCCAGGCCATCGACAGATTGCGATTGTAGACTGCAGCGTCTTTGCAGACGCTTTTCTCGATTAGCAGCAACAATTCTGTCGTTCAGGATAGCTGTAAAGATCTTATACAGCGTGTTAAGACAAGTAATTGGCCTGCAGTTCCTTGGTTTGGATAAGTCGCCCTTCTGCGGTGGGAGTACAGTGCGTCCTAACACGAGCCACTGCGAAATGGGCGTCTCCAACTTCAAATATGAGGTGAACATCCATGCTTTCTACAATTGTTTCAATATGAAGTTTAAAAGATAACGCAATCGCCGTCTTCTCCTGAAATCTTTCATTTGTCGCATTTTCTGTCTTTCTAACCTTATTTTAATTAATTTTTACAGCCCAAAATAAAAACATACTCTATTGGAAAAATTCTCGCTGATTTCCTCAAGTAAATCCTGCCTGGAAATATGGAACATTTTTTAGTTTGCTGGGGATCAAATTGAATGGTACTTATAATTATTTTGGTTTAATATCCAAAATATTCGGGTTGTTTTAAATCAACGTTCTTGGTTTTACTGAAAATTAGTTTAATATTTAGCAATAGTAATGTTGCGTTTCAAGCTTTTCTCAATAATATTGATTATCATTGAGAATTTCGTCTAACTTTCATTTACTCTGTCCTGTATATTAAATTGCATCAAACTATGCAAATTGGATTTAATATTGGTAGGACATTCAAACCAGCCCTATCAATCTCATAATTAAATCCAACTATTAATGATCCATCATCAGTAACACCCAATGATTATAAGTGATATAAATTTCTATGATTCAAATTCATCTGACAATTTAATTCATGATTCTAAATCTAGAAATTGTGGATTGACCGAAGGGAGAGTGGATTGCGTAATTTGAACGAGAATTTGAGAGTCTCACGACATCCCTCTCCTAAGATCTATCCGCATTCAGAACACGTAATAAAATTTCAACAGTTGTATTTTCTCGCACAACGAGGTTTCCGTCGCAAAATAGAGTTTAAATTCGTAACGGTGAGAACGAAATTTCATCTTCATTTAAATTTGACCACTGGACATCCAAACGGTGGATTTTCCTTCAATTTTAAAGATCACATACCCAATCCTTCTTCGCACAGGAAAGTATTTATATTTTGAATTCAAAAATGAATTAGGATAATTCATCAAAGCGTAGAAGGAGAATCCTTGATGAGTAGATTTCCATGCCAGCCTCAATGAAGCTGCTGATCCTCTTCTACAAGAATCATGTTAGGATGCCGGTCAGATTGAAAGTAACACCACAAGTTACTAGAAATCCGGAACGTCTCTTACACCTGGTGTAGAACCTTTTTGAGACTTTAAGATGAGAAATTCCTTCATCCATTCCCAGCATGACTGTAAGAATCTCTGTTGGCCAGGCCCAGCGAACGTCAACTGATATCAGCTGGTACTGAACCAAAGTCTGCATTGGCGAGATAGAGTAATTTCAGGCTCCAAGAGGTGATCAACTGGATGGATTGGAGAGTGAGATGATAGGAAAACAACACTGGATCATATCTGATCGATAATAGAAGGAAGAAAGCATGAATACCTAAAATACTAGGGTACCATGCCGTCGATTCTACGTTCGTTCTTCTCCCCTGTCCACCGCCGTGGATTTATGTCGTATTTTATCGCGCTTTCAACTTCATTGTTAGGTTAAAGTTGAAGAAAGGTTTAAAGACAAAGGTCAACACGTTTTCTGTCGCTCTCTCGTCCTGGGAAATGCTAGCACTCGTCCAGAATAATCAGCGTGAGGACAATATCTCTATTTGACGAGAAAAGGGAATCCCCGCTCGACACGTGGCCATAATGTGATTTTCTTTAGAAAATGTCGAGAGTTTGGGATACTTCTATGAAAATGGCGTTAAACGTCGTCGAGGTGGCAACTTCTTAACTGGGCCGTTATATATATAGTGTAAATTCTGGACAATTTGAGTGATCATTGACATTATTCATTGTCTGAATTTTCTCTTGGGAATTCACATTTATATGTGAATATTTAGTCGAACCCCAAGTGTAGATCTGCCACGCGATATATACTTTTCCCCACGAATGAACGAGTGAATTACTAGAGCCTTTAAGTGTCGAGAATTGTGCGTATCAACCTACATTTGATGTGGAGAATTGAAACTTGACAATTTATCAAAGTATGTAGATTTCATTCTCATGTGGACAAAATGATAGTCAGTATAGTTAGACGAATTATGTAGAGTTATTTTGAGTCGACATAAGGAATTTTAGAGTAATTTTATCAAGCTTTTAGTATATTTTGAATCAAGACGATTTATCTCAAAATAGGAACTATTTCGACAGATTTTGATATGAATTGAGAATCGTTAAGTATCAGAATTTGGTTAATATAGATTGTAAGCTTAGTTTAATAGGAATCTAGTGTTATTATTTCACTGAGTTTAAGAACCCTATTTATTGGTGGGTATACAGAACCCACCAATGTACAAAAATATTATACGTTCAGAAGGTATTACCGTAGAATCACCTAGTTTCGAACATTGGTTCAAACTCAGAGCACCCAAGTTTTTTTTTGGTTCTAAAGAACCATACAGTATAAAAGCACAAAAACTTTTAAGTTCAAAGTCATAAATGGCGCAAGAAACTAATTTTGTTTTCGAAAATAAGTATGAATCCAAGAAAAAAGGGTGTCCGAAGTTTGGGCTAGTGTCCGAAGTTAGGTGATTCTAGGGTAACTGAAAATTGGAGAAATGCGCGATAACGGAATTTTAAAGAAAGCGTATCAACAAGTCGTCTGCAGGCTGAAAGTATACGTTAATGGTTATAAACCTTTTTCAATCACATCTCACTCTATTTATCCTACGATTTTGCATAATAATTAGCACACCAAGGTACAGCTCATAACTAGGAAGAATACTTCAAGAATTATGGAAAACATTCATGACATATGTCTAATACCAATTTATTATAAGTTATAACAGTACAGACAAATTTTGAGATTTCTCGCATAAAGACATCACTTTAAGGAATCAAGAGATACAGCGTTGCCATATTTAAATATATCCGTACATGAAAAAACGGTTCCAAGATTTTTGTTTGGAAATTATGTATATTGTTAACTGACTCGTTATCCACTAGGTCTGATAGTGTCTCTGTATATTCCTTCAGGCTTTATGTATCTTACATTTTCAGGATATAATTCTGTAGTTTCAGGTGGATAAATGTATGTGTGCTTTTGTGTCAGTTCGTCTAATTTAACCCGTAATCGACCCTGTACGGTATCCCTATATATTGGCCAAAGCTCAGGATCGTAATCCATGAAGAATCCCATGATCTGATGATGCTCATCTGCCACTGCATCATAAAATGTCATCATTTGGTAAAAAGTACCATTTCTGTCTTTCGTTAGATACTGGATCTTGATAGGAAATGGGTACTGTCGTACTATGGTTGCCCTTGGAGGCAGATCTCTAGGAGGAGCAGGATCGTAATGTTGAATTATAGTACGATCAGAACAATGTTCGTTAGTACATTCACGGCTGGCCTGTGGACCGACGGCTGCAGGAACAAATCAAATGAAATGAATTTTGAATTCTTAATATCTACAATATTGCCTCACAATGACCTGAAAAATGCTTACGTAAATACATATAGCTCTCTGCGGGGTGACGGGATATACCGAACCGTTCCCTCTCTTGGTGAGTAAATTTTAGCCCTCTGAATGGATGAATCGTATTACCAGCCGTTATTCCAAGAGGTTTTCCCTCATAAAAAATTACATTGTTAATAAGTCGGCCATGGTTTGACGGCTGTGGACTTGATTCTGTAAGATGAAATTTAGGGATTTTTAATTATCGAATTTTTTCAACGATTCCCAAAGTGAGGTGAGATTTTTGGAACATATATATTGCCATACATGTAGGGATTAAACCTGAAATTTGTGGAACATAATTTGAAAAAAATTTCAGTTCGAGCTTTAATAATAAGTTACAATAAAATGTAACTTTGAATGCAAGTCATTTCACTCCAAATGTCTCCAAAGTCATATTTCGACATTCCTCATTTAGTAAATATGAGGACGGCAAATAAGGAAATCAAACAGAGAAATAAGAAGAGCATAGGAATGAAAGTGCAGTGAAAAAATCTCAAGGATGAATAATATAAAAATAGCTGAGCTCATAACCTTTTTTTTATTATAGTTATTTGCATTTTTCTGTTTTCCCTGTTAGCGGGTTTACAATTATACAACAATTTTTATTAAAAAGCCTGACCAAACTTCCATTATCTGTAAATGTCGATAATTTACTTGTATCAGATAGAAAATGTATAAATAGTATTCAAAATGACAAATTGTTCGATTTTAGAAGCTTAGAGTTTGAAAATAGGCCTGTATTAAAATTACGTATCAAATTGATTCATTTTGAACTTCAAACGCTCACAACACTCGCATTATTTACATTTGTATGTCTCGACATTAAAATGCTGTTAAATATGGTGGTTTCCTCTTAAAAAATGTGAAACTTCAATTGATTTTTATTTGCAGATTTCCCAATTTCAAAGGCTTCGTAATTGAAACTCTTGAACTTTGAAAGCTTTCAAATGAAAATTGTATAATTACCAATATGAAATTAATCAATGCTCTTTCTTCCTAATCCTAAAACAAATCAATGTCTCTAATTTCTAGTTAAATTCTACTAATTCAGTTAGAATATTGGAGAGGATTTTCAGATTTCTCGAGATTCTTGTTGCTAGCGTATGAATTTATGTAGGGCTGTATATATTAAAACGTGACGAATGGAAAAGTTTAATAAGAGAACGCGGTTGTCTATTACTGTCAACTTTATTGAAAGAATGACAAAGCAATATTGTGAAATCTTAAAATAGTCTGTGTCACCTTCATGAACATACCGTGTTTACGAGTATTCGTTCAAAATGGAAAAATTATAATTATTTACGCACTTAATCTATTCTACCTTGCTTTATCATAAAATTTGATAAAACAGAACAGCTTATGACATGCATAAACTCGTCACTTCAAGTCGACAATTTTATATCGACAAATTAATTGTGCATTTAATTATTCGAAATTTTGATGAATTCTATTAATTATGTGACATATTGTACTAAAATCGTAAAAAATCTTACTGCAAAATGAGCTATTTGATATTATTTCTCGCCACTTTTCTGCAAGTATCTTTAAAATAAAAGTTCAAATCTTTTTTACGCCACCTTTAACTAATTTCTAATCTCGAGCAAAAGTAACTCGAAATTTCCAGGGTAATCGTTCAAGAACTAATTTGATTACACTATAAATCGCGGATTCTTTTGTTTTTGCTCTGTGAGACATTTTTTCTCGAAAATGTGGGAAACCTTCAAAGTGTCAAGTTTTAATCTGAAAATCATCATACTTCGGCTGTGAATATTTAAATTTCAGAAAGAGCGATCAAAATTGAATCGTCTGAGTTGTAGGTTTCATTTTGAAGAAATAAGCGCTATGAATAGCCATAAAAATGTGTTGAAAAATGGTCACTTTTCAGTTGGTTTTGAAATATAATTTTCTTTCATTCATATGCAAATAACTTTATTTAAGGTATTATCAACATGAAGTTATTTTGTGATGAATTTTTCCAAACTAGGAATATAGATTCACGACAGTGCTATCTAATACTCTGTGCAATTAGAAAGAGGCTGACCATTCCGTAGTTGAGATAATTGAAACAGAAATAAGCACTTTATGCATGTAAGCCCTTCCTCAGGATATCGAATATGCCACATAGTTAACCTTAGCTGCTAAACTTCCCTTTCGATTTTTTTAAGCTGAGAAAACATAGAAAGACACAACACAGAGGTTCTGCGAAAATTTCAGAATTTTTTGGTGCGCTTAGTTTTGTAGTTTAGTTGTTGATGTGAATTTATGCCAATGACACCTCAAGTATATAGTAAAATTATGACCTCAACTATTTTTTTCGTATCAAATCAGCTTAGGTATCTTTTCTTAAATTTTGATAAATTATTAAGTGGCGCTTTTTTGTCGATTTTATGAATGAAGTTAAAATTTGGATAATTTTTTGCCTGACTGTATACCTAGAACATCCTTATAGATTGTCATTATTCATTTTGTAATACTTGCCAATAGAATTAAGAAGAAAGACCAGAGTAAATACCAGAGTATAGATGATCTTCATTTTTTTCCGAATGCGGGAAAAACTGATCAACGAACTTTTTTGAAAACAGCGTAACTGATGAGGATTCTGATGTCTCGTGTATATATACCGTTCTGAAATATTTGTTTTTCCCCTTTCCGAGTATAGACAGTAAACGGCCTATTTGTCGGCATGTGTATTATCATTTTACCTTGAAACACAGATAAAATATGTCGAAAGTAAACGTGTATTGAAGTCTTATGAATGTTAGCATTATTTTTTATGCTTCTTCTAAATGAATCATCAAACGAAGAAAAATAATCTAAAAAGGAATTCTTTTGTGTTTCTATAAGGACGCCCTTATAATCTTGTGTCAGTGTCTAAAAAGACTAATCAAGTCCCTGAGGTTTTGTCTGGATTCTTTCGGAATAGATTTCTATCCAAAACTCTCACCAAGGATTTGCAGACAGATTCTAAAAGCGCCAATAATATTCTTTTGTCCAAGAACTAAAGTACCCGGAAGCCATTAACACTTTATGCTTGAAAGAATTGACTATCTAAGAGCCAAGGAAATAATGTTAAAAATGAAAAAGTAAATTGATACACAGTATATCCCAAAGATATTTCTGATCAGAAGTTGGATAAAAACGTTGCAAACAATTGACAACTACACATAAAATTTTGAATGTGGTTGCGAAACCGCCTCTAGGTAACAATTATCTGATGTCGGATTATTGTAGTTGTCAATTGTGTGCAAAGTTTTCATGCAAATTCGAACTTTTACCTGAGCCCATTGGGTTGAAGTTTCTGGCGTCTAGCCTGAGGACTTTTTATTTTTATTCTTGTTTTGTATAACGTACAAAAAATACAAAATATGGTTTTGGGAACAATTTCTGTACCTGTTTCAAAAATGTATGCGATAAACAAAAACTTGTAAGCAAAAAAATAATATTTTCTCTCCAAGAATATTAAGTTACTTACAAAACGCAACAACTCTTCCTTTTGGGCCTGCGGCTGTCGAAAGCTGGATGAGTGATGTGTCTTCACATGAGGACTGAGCATTCGCCCGTGTGGCCTCATGTATCGAACAATATTTTTGTTTACAAATTACTATGCAAAATGTGAGATTGACCAATGTTTACGGACGTCGAAAATAACCTACATAAAATTATGTCAACTAACTACCTATCCACCATCTTCTTCCCTCTAGACTACCGCCATTTTCCTTTATCCCTAGACTCCAGTAATTTATTTTCCCCAAAGCATCGCCATAATTTCTAATTATTTTCAGATATGACTTTGAATCTAGAGCCCTTAACTATCAATCTTTCGTGAACGCTGGTGGCTGAACAAGTTGGAAGTCCGAGAAAGAAAATTTCTTAAAAACTGAAATCAGCCTACACTTCTCAGCTGCCACTGAAAAGAGAGAAGCTGAAAGACCTAATCTCCATTTGCAAGGATCTCATTATCCCATCGAAGTATGACAAATTTTACAAAGGACTGAAATCTTCTGAAAAGCAGCAGAAAAATAGTACTCCAATTTCGTGTAACGCAGAAGGGGATATTTAGTAAATTCTACAAAGACTAATTTCGAGATTTCACACGTTTTTCTATTATTCGAAAAATTTTCAAAATGTTGAATACTTCATCCAAGCGTGATTTAATTAGAGACCAGATAAATAAAAAATATAAAGACGAATTCAAGAAATTCAGACGTTATTCTATCGTTCGAAAAAAAATGTTCAAAATTTGAAAAAGTTATTCGAGATGTGACTTAATTAGAGACCGAATAATTCAGAAAATTAGAAGGATAATTTCGAAATTTCACACATTATGTTATTGTTCGAAAAAATGTTCTGCCTTTCCACCATTGATTTGTTCTTACAGAATTAAGTTCACACGTCATCTGACCTCCTGGAGTCATTTAAAAGGGTCAAGAATACAAGAAGCCTAAATTTTATGCCTTAAAAACCTATAGTATAATTTGTTCGAACAGCGTAAAACGGTCTTCTACATGAAAAAAGTAATTCCTCTGTAATTCCTAATACTTCAGGTTCTTTACAAATAAGTCTCTCAAGCTGACATAGGTAATCATAATTTCAAAAATGTTTTGCTTCACAAAAATATTACTCATCTCTATAAAAGACAGAGCTTGAATACGCTGACCAGCAGTAATCAAAACCACTAGAGTACCTAATTTCTTTGACAACATCTCTAATGACATTGAATCATTTCTACCCAACTGAGACAAGAAATTCAAAACGAGTTTTGGGTCCCATGCCTGGTCGTACTTTGGATTAGTAGGCCTTATAAAAAGTGTCTTACTCTCAAAAGATCACCTTATTATAACATTCTGACCTACCGCTGTCTCTACTAATAACGATATGGCCGATCTAAGGCTACTTAGCGAATAGGACTTCGCTCCTCTATATAGAACTTTCCTCCATTAAAGGCCTCTCAGGATAGCACCGCCCACTAAACTCTCCTTCCTTCGCGTGCCAAACTACAGCCCCGGAACCGCCTTTGCATTACTTCAGGGCTGCAGGTTATACGCACTATTACGTAGTGCCTCGACTTCCTCCTGATTGGCCAGCTTGGCTCATCAGCTTGCCACTCGTAATCTTCGATCAGGACCCTCACCCTATGCTGCAAGGTACTCGTACCCCTGTTAGCGGTAGCACCTGACAGTCTCCACCTTTTACTCTACAGAACACCCACTCAACCTTGAGGTGTCCTGTCCGGGGCAGCTTAGCAGAAAGTTCCTCACTTAATTCCACGTAAGCCTTCAGGCTTCCCCTGAAGGTTTTCCTCGTCAGCGAGGATCTGCACCTCGATGCGGGAAATGAGCTCCCGCACGTTTCCATCCACCCCCACAGCCTCAATGATGGCAAAGGTCAGCTTATCTCCGACCCCTGCTCCAGTTCCCACATCGATAAGAACTTCTTTTTTTTCGTCTCCCTGACTTTTTTGATACTTACACCAAGTTCTTCAGGTTTCACCTTGTTCTTCAAGTTCTTGAGGACCTCAGTTTAGCTGGATCTCTCAGACGGTTTGATGAGAACCGCTTTGGGACGCGGACGCCTCTGGCTTTCCTTCTTCTTCGCTTGTTTTGTTACAGGCTTCTCCTTTCTTTCTTCGCCACTCCCTATGTTCGATAGTCCTGCTACATAAACTCGAGTCTAAGGCTTCTTCATCACCGGTTTAGACGCGGTAATCTCAGGGGGCTAATGGTAGGCTCTCTCGTCCTCTACCTGTGAACGGGCGCGGGAGCTGCCTTGGCTTAGTTCACCGTCTGAGTCCTTTTGCTGGCCGTTCTCAAATTAATTCTGCTTTCTTCTCATCCTCTCGTATCTTCCTACCAAGTATATTACAAAACGGTACTCTACACTACCGTAATAGCTTTTGGCCCATTCTGTGTCACTTCGCATTCTCTCCATTACGTCGACCGCCTCATTTAGTCGATCTCTGAATAGCATAACGTATTCCTCTTCGTCTTGCTAGAGGCCTCCATCCTTCGGAGTATTCCCTTCAGCTCGTCAAATCAGCTGCAGCTCCGTTTCTATATTGAGCTTTGCGTGATCTCTGCTGAGCCTCACCTCGGATCTGTGACTATTGTCAAGTTCCTCAATCACCTCTAACTCTCCACCAAACAACTCTTCGCTTATACTTTTATTGTGCTCATCAGCCTCCGTTTTATTCCCACGAGTAACTAGGGAACTGTACGCTCCGTCCCCGTAGAGACTCGCATGCGGGGATAAGGTCTCAATACTCTAGGAGGCGACTTTATATCCTAGAGACACCGTATGAAACACCACTCTATGGTGCCACGTAGCCTTCAGCACGATTGTTCAGCCTAAACTTTAGACTTTTTCCTTTAGGACCATAACAGAACGATTGTCCGCTACTGCTTATTAAGTTGTGTAACCATATTCCGTAGAAGCCCTCGGTACAGGTCCGCTCTATCCGCAAACTGAGGACGCGCCCGATATCCTGGTCAAAGTCCTCGGGAGAGGGAACCAAGCTTGGGATGGCCATTGTGGAACCACTAAAATTTTCCTCTCCCCCTCATTTATAAACTTCTGAAACACATTCATTATGATGGCGAATGAGGGAAAGGAAAGAAAAAAATATTTTTCCACGAAACTGTGAAAGCATCTATCTATTTCACATTTTGTGTTAATACGACTCTCAAATAAGTCAGTAGCAGGTTTTTAAAGAGAATGAGAAATCTTCTTGAAAGCTTTCTGGCTCAAGGAGTATTCAGTCTCTGGCTCCAATCCATGGGATCCCTAATCTGCTTCTGTATCATTCC
The DNA here is from genome assembly GCA_032362435.1 of Melikaiella ostensackeni. Taxonomy (NCBI): domain Eukaryota; kingdom Metazoa; phylum Arthropoda; class Insecta; order Hymenoptera; family Cynipidae; genus Melikaiella; species Melikaiella ostensackeni. The sequence goes on from JAUMHM010093539.1 coordinate 18,047, forward strand.
TGGATTTAATATACGATGCAAAGGCCCAAATATTTTCATCCTCACACCGAAACCGAAGGAGCGTCCGAGTTCATTAAGGTTCTCAAATCGGATTTCTCCCATTCTATTGATGAAGGAATTTGCAACCGTATTATCAGTGCGTAGTAGAATATCGATGTCTCTAAGATCTAAATTTAAACCTTCAACTTAATTTGAACCAAAAAAATTAGACTTTTATTCAAGAACATTAATAGGTAATAGGTGCTCTTCGTTAATCCAAAAACCATGAAATCTAACTCCATTAGAGGCAATTCCCCGTCCTGTTGAAGAGGCATCTGCGAACATTTTGAGACAATGTGCTACCGAATCTATAGAGTCTGTTGCCTCGAAAGTATTTTCAAGCCTCCAGAGTTAATCAGGCTTTAGATATAATTTGAAAGTTGCTTAATTTTAGAGGCTACGTATTTGCAACTCTTTTATTTTCGAAGCTCTCAAATCAAAATTGTATGCTTGCCAATTTGAAATTATTTATTGTTCGAAAATATTCTAAACCTGAGTTAGTTCAATGTCATTAATTTTTAGTTAAATTCTACTAAGTCTACTACTTTATTTAGGCCCGTATATACTTAAGCGTGACAAATGAAAAAGTTTAATAAAATAACGGGATTTTGAACCATTTTAAACCCTATTGAAAGAATGTTGAGAATATTGTGAAATTTGTAAATAGGCTACGACGCCACCATCCTCACATAACACAGAAATACTTCAAAATAGAGAAATTAGAGTTATTTACACGCTTAAGGGCATGTGATACTTCCGTGTATGGTAAATTGGGTTCAGCTCCCCCGGGTTTTTGTCCACAAAAATTTCAATTTTTAAAAACTGAATTCGGAGATGCTATAAAATAGTATAACGGACGTTCCCGAACTCTTTTTTAGAGGAATAAAATAAAAAAAATTTATTGTGATGAATGAAAATTTTATTTACGTGCACTATTTTGAGGTTAGGATCAATTTTTCGCCACATACAAATTATTTATGAAATAAGCTTTTCTAATTACCAACAAACAAGGTTAGTTTCGGGACATTAGTTTCTATGTTTTTTAGCTTGTCCTAAGTTTTCGGCCAAAAATATTGTGTAGTTTGGAAGTAAAGATGTACCACACATAACCTCAAAATACACACTTCAATCAAATTTATCAAAATTAACTTTTTTTCAATTATCCCACAAGAGAAGTGTTCTGGGACGTCCGTTAGCATGTTCTCTATAATACTCCAAATTTTTAAGACTAAATTTTCAATTTTGTGGGAGAAAAGCCGGGGGAACCTAACACTGCTAAAATCGATAATTTCTTGAGTATCACATGCCCTTAATCTATATTACTTTGCTTCATCACGAAATTCAATAAAACACAGCTGACATGCTTTAAGTCGTCACTGCACGTCTATAATTTTATATCCAAAATAATCGTCAGCAAAAGTTTACTAATTGATTAGTAACCGAAATCGCTGTAATGAGGATAATTTTTCAATATTGAGAAAATAAGTTTTTTATTTTGGTCATTCGTTCATTTTTTTGAATCTTTTGTAGCTTTATTCCTTCATAATTTAACAAAAAGTGTTCATACAAAGAAAAAGGCCAACGTTCCGACACCTCTTTGTCTCTTTCTCAAGGCTGTAAAAATATAACAGGGTTTTTTTTATATTTTTTTATTTGACATAACTTAAGCAAAAAAAAAACAAATTTTATTAATTGAAACGAAAGTGTGAAAATTAATATAAATATAAAAGTTACAAATACCTCTTTAACTTAGAGTTGTACACATATAAATTCATGAGGTATAAAATGTCAAATTTTTTAAAAGAGTCGAGATAAAGTCCATAAGTTAAAAATAAAATTTTTTTTATAACCTCATGCGTATAACGAGCGGAGGCTAAATTAATAAACGAACTACATTTCTAATGACAATCGTGACAAAAAAAAGGGACAAAACAAAACGTTTCAGAAATAGTTAACGACGGACAATTATATAATCAGCTGATCGATGAAACACAGAAACATTGATTAGGGCATAGAGTAAGCACGAAGTAACAGAAACAAACCCTTAATTGCGAAGTGTGAATGTATAAAAGCGTAGTGTCTCTGATGAGCGCACCAAGAAGTTTGAAAATCAAAATGACAAGATGAAAGTAATCAATCTAAAAGGCATTGGCAATAATTGTTAATATGCCATCTTTCTGATTGCAAGTTAACACAGATGTCCAAATATTTTTTTATAAAAATAGATTCGAGGAATTTACGTTCATATGAGATATTTTCTCTCGCTAGTATTTTAATATTATTATAATTGAAATTGAAGAAATGGTTATTAGTCCAAGCGTGTTGCGAAAGTCCGGTTTTATTGTTACCAATTTTACAATCTCTCTTATGTTCTGCTATTCGTGTCTGCAGTCTGCTACAAGTTTCTCCAATATAAATTTTGTTACAACAATTGCATCTAATCATGTAAATTACATTAAATAAATTTTCTTTTTCGTCCTTGTCTTTTTTATTAATGAAACCATTTTCTAATTTGTTACCATTTTTAAAATAAACATTAATATTAAACTTTTTAAGAGAACCTCTAATTCTTTCAGATAATCCATGAATGTAAGGAAGAGTTAAGACTTTATCATTTATATTGTGATTATCTAGCCATTTTTGTTTTTTATTAATATTAGAACCATTATATATTTCATGAATTCTTTCTTTTATAACACTTTCTATAAGTGGTAGAGGATAATCATTTAATCGTAATGTTTCTTTAATGAACTTTAGATTATCACTCCGAAAGCTATCATGACTCAATTTAATGCTCTATCAACTAAGTTTTTAATTAAACCAATTTTTTGTGAGAAGGGGTGATGAGAGTTGTAACTAAGATATTGACCAGATGATGTGGGTTTTCTGAACCAATTCGTAATTAAACATTCATTTTTAGTTTTGATTATAGATAAGTCTAAGAAATTTAAACTATTGTTTTTCTCATTTTCAAAAGTGAATTGAATGGAATCTTCGATACTGTTAAACATTTCAACAAACTCATTGATTTTGTCAGTGGGAATTATAGTGAAAATATCATCCACAAACCTTTTATAAAAAGGATTGTTTAAAGCTTTTTCTTCCACAAATTCAAGTACTATATTAGATATTATTGGTGACAAAGGAGACCCCATTGGACAACCAGTTACTTGCTTATAAAAGTTATTATTAAAAGAAAAAACTGTGTTATTAAAGACCGTTCTTACTGCAATCAACATTTCATCTATTGATATTTTTGTTAAATTTTTATCATTTATTAATTTCCGTTTTAGACAAGTTAAAGCTAAATCTAATGGAATACTGTTAAACATGGAAACCACATCTAATGAAACCATAGAGTGATTTTTTGGTATTTTGACATCTTTAATTTTTTCTTTAAATTGCCAAGAATCTTTAATAAAAGAATTTGTTGTTAGTAGAGTAGGTTTCAAAACGTTAGCTAAGTAAGATGCCAAATTGTAAGTTGGTGATCCAATGGAAGAAACTATAAGTCTCCATTTTAAAATTGGTCTTTGGGAGCGCGTAAGCTTTAGCTATTATTGAACCACGTGTTTTTAAACGATATGCTAATTGATCATTGACGTAAGATTTGTTTTTCCATCTCTTAACTCTATCGTTAACTTTTGTTTCAACAGAAGGAACCAAAGTTGTATTGACTTTTTTGTAGAGAGATGTGTTTTTTAAGAGAAATTCGATACTAGTAATGTAATCAGTTACATTACTAGTATCGAATTGAAAATTTAGTTCGTTTATTAATTTTAGCCTCCGCTCGTTATACGCATGAGGTTATAAAAAAAATTTATTTTTAACTTATGGACTTTATCTCGACTCTTTTAAAAAAATTTGACATATTATACCTCATGAATTTATATGAGTGCAACTCTAAGTTAAACATGTATTTGTAACTTTTATATTTACATTTATTTTTACACTTTCGTTTCAATTCATAAAAAATTAATTTTTTTATTTTGCTTAAGTTATATAAAATAAAAAATAATAAAAATCCTGTTATATTTTCACAACCTTGAGAAAGACACAAAGAGGTGTCGAAACGTTGGCCTTTCTCTTTGTATGAACACTTTTTGTTGAAATTATGAAGAAATAAAGCTACAAAAATTTTTTTGAATGAACGGATGACCAAAATAAAAAACTTATTTTCTCAATATTAAGAAATTATTCTCATATATCGAAGCTGTCATTCGTCACATTTGCGAGAAGTCTTCACGTCCACCAATGAAAAAAGTTCGCGATCATTGTATACTAACAGGTAAATATCGTGGTCCAGCATTGAATGAAAAAAAGTACACATAATTTACGGAATACGTTCAGAGAACGCAGATTAAATTTCTTTTCATTGATTTGTTTCGATGATGGCCATACTGACGCAGCAAAACGCTATTCCCAGTACCGGTTGCGGTCTGCATTTTGCCAGCTGAGCCGCCTTTTCGTTGCCCTTGATCCCTGTGTGACCAGGGACCCATATGAGAGCCACTTCATTTTTCTCTGCAAGTTGGTTTAATGCCATTTAACATTCCCAAACCAGCTCGGATGTTATGTCTGGTTTGCCAACTGCAGTTAACGTCGCTTGACTGCCGAAGCAGATCGTGATCTGCCTGCCAGTCGCGTTTTCTTCTAATAATGTCTCAGCACAGCGATGTACGGCCAGGACCTCCGCCTGAAAGACAGTAGCATACCACCCAAGCGGGATCCATATCCCCCTTCTTCTCTTGCTGTCATAAATTCCTGCTCCTGACCCTTCCACTCCTCTGGAACCATCTGTATACCAGATTTCCCCTTGAAGGAGAGGGCTACCGATAGCTTTCCACATATAGGATACAGACGCGGAAAGTTTTGGTAAAGTTAAAGCGTTTTGTTATTTTGTCTAGCCTCATCCCTAGAATCGGCAGTGTACTGATGTCACTTAGGAGCCTCGTGTGTCTAGACCCCTGAGTCCATCTGTTTACTCTCGCCAGGCGGTTCATCGCGTGAGCCGCCTTTGCACTTATCGCAACATGTAGTGGCTCTTGACAGAGCATAAATCCTATCGCCGCAGCGGGCATAGTCCTCATTGCTCCCGTCAAACCCCTAAACGCTAGCGTTTGTAATCGTCGCAGCCTGTCCTGCATCATTTCCAGTTCGGCACGTGACCACCAGACCACGGCCGCGTATAGGAGCCTTGGTCTAAGGACAGCAGAGTAGAGCCATGCAAGCATCTTAGGCCCTAAACCCCACGTCAACCCAAAGGCTCTTCTGCACATCCAAAAAGTTATATCAAACTTCCTGCATTGGGTCTCTAAGTGCTTTGCTTAGTTCAGTTTACTATCTAGTATTACTCCCAGATATTTACTTGAATCTGAAAACGTCAGCCTCCTACCACAAAATACAGGAGCGTCAACTTTCGGCACTTTGTAACTTCTCGTGAACATGGCCAGGCTGGTCTTTTCCAGATTAACCGAGAGCCCTGAGCTATTGCACCAGAGCTCTACGATGCGCAGCGCTGACCTTGCAAGACCCATCAACGTATCAAGATGAGCCCTCCTAATTGGGATTGCAAAGTCATTCGCGTACCTTTGGGTATAGTAACCCTCTTTATTTAGCCTGCTCAGGAGACCATCCACTACAATGCACCACAGGAGGGGTGACAGGACCCCCCCCCCTGTGGGCACCTCCGAGTCGCTATTCCCCTGACTAGGCCTTCGTCCCATCTGTTTTCGAGTCTCCTCCGACGTAGCATGCTTCCTATATAGCTGACCAGCTGGTCTGGCACGCCACGCCTCGAAGTCTCTCAACAGATGACTTTCGGAGGAGTATTGCTGAAGGCACCCTCTATATACAAGAAAACGCCCACGGCTTGCTTCCTCTGTTCCAACTGCTGCTCCAATTTTGCCACAACAGCATGGAGCGCAGTTTCTACTGAGCAGCCTGTCTGAAAGGCGTGCTGCCCTCTATGCAGCGGAGACTCTAAGAGCACCTCATTCCTGATATATCTCTCGACCAGCCTCTCTGACGCTTTCAGGATAGAGGACGTTAGACTGATCGGCCGGAAATCTTTCGCAGCAGTGTAGACCTCCTTCCCGGGTTTGGGAATAAGGGCCACCCTACTGTTCTTCCATGCCGATGGCACGTGTTTTAAGGCAATGCTTGCCCTGAATAATTCCATCAGTGGAAGGACGACGCACTCCATGCCCTCCTGTAAATGCGCTGTATACACTTCATCCGCTCCTGGTGATTTGAAGGAACAGAAGGATCCTAATGGCTCATTCCACCTTCTGCTGATCAACGACCTCAGAGGCAAAGTTTCAGTCAGCCCTACCATTCTCTTGGCCCCAGTCCTCCACCTCTTGGTCGGTTCTCATCCGCTGAAAACCCGGAAAGTGAACCTTCATAGGGTAATTCAGCGTTGCTTCTTCGTCTTCGGTAAACTCACCATCATCGAGCCTCATAAGCCCGAGGCGAGCCTCCGCATTCTTTGCTAGGATCATACACACCTGGAAGTGCCGAATTAGGGCCTCCACCTCTCTAGGAGGCGGAGGTCCCTCGGCATCGCCAGGGAAATGAGCCGAGGCGATGAAAACCACTAGCTCTTAGTGTTTTTTTCGCGCGGCCCCTTATATATGGTGCCACATACCGACAAGCCACTAATCCTTTCCCTGTATAACCAGGGTTTTTGGATTAGGGCAAACCCTGTCTGCACCACTAACATACGCCTGGCTAGAACAACCGAGGCGCCTTTGCTGTGGTAAAAATTAATCTGCAACATGGAGATTCCCGTCTCAGCCATCAAGAAGCTAATTTGGGGCACCCCCTGATGCCTGCCTGTAGGAGTACTCGAAACGGGCCCCTCATTGGTTTTGCTTTCTTTGTTTTGAGTTTTATTCACAATGATCCCACGAGTAGTTAGGAAAACAAAGAACACCCCTGCAGACCCGCATGCAGAGGGTGGGTCTAAATACTATGAGATTCGACCTGGTGTCCCAAAGTCTTCGTTACGACATCTCCTCTGTGACCCGCCTGTCCGCCTCCTCTAAGGGGGGCACGTGGGGATGTTCGAGAATTCGTTCACCCCGGTGCCACACAGCCCTTGACATGGCGATCACATCGTGGCTTGGTCAGTTTCCTAAAGTAGCTACACGTCGCAGTTTACCCTTCTGATTCACCTAATCCAGACTACTGTTTGATGAGACCCTTAAGCCCTCCCATCAGCTACAAGGTCCCGCGATCCCTAGGGAGAGTAGCATCGTACTCTACTGAGTGCAAAATTGTAAATTTAGTGTTTTCTAAAATCGAGACTGAAAAAAATCAATTCCATGCTTAAATAGACAAAAGTGAGACTTAAACTCCTCACTGACGTCGAAACGGTCGAGCGATGGGGTAGCCTCTTCCATGCGGTGGTTTCGAATGGGTCAAAAATTTGGAAAATTTTAACTTTAATATTCAGGATGATTCACCGATTGGTTACATTGAAGAAGTAGATTTGTACTTTCCACCCGAGCTTCACGATGTACACAATGATATTTCATTCCGTCCAGAACACTTGAAACCACCGGGGTAAAGCCGGGAGAAGCTCCTAACTATTCTCCTACCAAAACAAAAGTACGTTCTTCATTACCAAGCTCTCAAACATGCTTTGACTAATAGGCTAAAACTATTAAAAATTTACAGAGTACTTGAATGTAATCAATCAACATAGTTCAAAAATTACATTGACATAGACACAATTCTAAGAACAAATGCAAGAAATGATTTTGAGAAGAACTTGTTTGAATTAATGAATAACGCAGTTTATGGAAAAACGATGGAGAGCGTACAGGAAGAGGTCAATGTGAAACTCGTGACAAAGTGGGAGGGTAGGTATGAAGCTGGAATCATCATTGCCAATTCAAATTTTCATAGTCGTGCAATTTTCAGTAAAAATCTTGTGGCTATAAAATCAAGAAAAGTAGAAGTGTTGAAAGATTAATCGATCCATATAGTGTTTACGATGCTGGACGTGACCAATATCTTGATTTCCGACTTTCACTAAGACTACATGCAAAAAAGGTATGGAAATAACTGTAAACTATTGTACACTGACATGTACAGTCTGATTTACGAAGTGAAATGTGATGACATTTACGCTGACATGAAGACGGGCATTCACGAATTCAAGACATCCGACTACCCTTGAGATAATGTTTTCGGAATGCCGCAAGCCAACAAAAAAGTTATCGGCCTTATGAAAGATGAATTTTCTAGTAAAATTATTACGGAATTCATTGGCTTGCGGAGAGAGATGTACAGCATCGAGTCAACGCTGAACACTTTGTGAAAAAAGCAAAGGGTGTAAAAGCAAGCGTCGTGAAAAAAAAAATACTTTCGATGACTACACTAAATGCTCACGAAATTGAAGCATCCAAAATAGAACAGAACATGCAATTAGGTCAAGACTACATAATGTGGAAGCTATCAAACAGAAAAAGTTGCATTGAGTACATACGACGACAAACGATACCTGTTAGAAGACAGCACCGTTACCCTCGCGTGGGGTCACATTAAAATCGTGAATGTAGATAGAAATGATGATTTTTTTAAAGGGAAATGGTGTAAAAAACCTTCAAAAGGCACACGAGAAGGGTCCGCATTTCTCGGTAGTGTGGCGGCTTTTACCAACTAAAAAATACCATCCTTTTCTGGGGAGAATTTCCCCCGGAACTGCTTTCGCATTACTTCAGGGCGTGCCGTTTTTTTCACTGTATGTGTGTGTACTGGTTTTCTTCATTTATGCCGGATGTTCTGCACAGTCATGGTCACCCTTATAACCAAACCAAGATGTGCTCATCGTCTTCAGCAGCGCAACTGTATCGCGCTCCGGGTTCGTCGGCTTTCGACATCTTGGTTGGGCCTGGACCTTTTAGTGTGACTTGCTCTAAGAGTCTATGGACGCATTTCACTGATGTTCTTCACATTTCTTTTGTCGTAGCACTTCTTTTACGTAGACTGCAAGTTGAGCCCTGTGATTTACACTTCCGAGCATCACGCCAACGATGTTTCCAGGCTTGATGCTGCCGACCTCTCGTTCGAGTTTCCTTCGTGATTTAGACCATCGGTCGCACATGGTCGTTTCGATCTATCTGGGCACCCAGTTTTGGGATTAGTCTTGCCGTCCATATTGCTCTCTTATCTCTCTCTCTCTATCTCTCTCTCTCACACACTGTTGTTTTTACCGCTCTTCCATTAGTGTTCTGGCTTCTACTTTTGCGGTTTTCTTTTCAACATCCGGCGATGTCTCGAAGATCCGTTTTTTTTCGAATGCCAGCAAATCTATTGGGATCCCTTCCGCAATAAATAATACTCTAAAACCGTACAGTATAATGAAGTTATTCTTAGCGCTCCTGTCTTCTGTACTTTTAGAGCATCAGCTCAGATTTCACTTCTATAAAGCATTGTGGATTGCGATGCCGACATCAGCAGTTGTCCTCTTCATGGTCATGGACCGTTCACATTTGCCATGATCCTTCTCAGGGCCGACGTTACAACTGCTGCCTTATCTGCCGCCTGTCTGATCTGCTCCCAGTAATTTAATTTCATGTCCATTTTCAGACCGAGACGCTTTAGCACTGGTTTTGTCTGGATTTCCTCTGCCGTCACCGTTCTTTCCCTTGGACCTTCAGTGGTATCGTAAACCAGGACTCTCTCACTCAAGTAACTTTTGAGGATTCGCGGGAAGTATTTTGGTACTCCAAACTCCTCTAGTGCTTCTATCATATCGTTCAAACTGGCCGAGTTGAATGCATTTTTGACATTCAGCGTGGCCAGAAGAACGATTTTCCTAGTAGCATGGTTTCTCTGTTTAGCCTGGTTCATCGTCTCCACTATTTCTCGGACAACATGCACCACGGAGCGTCCTCTCCCAAAGCCATACTGTTTCTTAGGCAGATCTCCGGCTGCTTGGATAGCTGAGATAAGGCGAGGTTTTAATCAGCTTCTCGAAGAGCTCTTCCACTGTGCTTAACAAACACAGCGGTCTGTAGGCTCCAGGTGATGTCGATTCTCCTTTGTTTTTGCTTATAAGCACTAGCTGCTGTGTCTTCCATTTTTCGTTGTAGTTTCTCGCTCTTTTGCGGCAGTTGTGCATGTTGGGTAGGGCCTGCGAACTGGTGTCGGCTACCACTTTTAGAGCCAGGGGTCATTGTCCACCTCTGGGTGGACAAGCGTTTCGAAACAAAGATGATGTCCAGAATGCATTCACTGCACCCGGGGTGTCTGAAGGTTGTGGTTTGTCCCGTATTCAGAACCATCAATCGCAGTCTAGCAGTTTTTTCCGTTAGCCGTTTACCTTTTGGTTCTGTTTCTGGCATACCTCACTCAACCGCTTTCGCGTTGGAACCGCCTACCACCAATACCTTCCCTTCTTTGTCATGGATCATGTTTTGTAGGATATGCAGTTTTTGCTAGAATTCCTAACTTCCTTCATTTAGGGTAAGGCGGCAACTGGCGTAAGTGACGTCTTTGCTCTGTACACACTCGAAACCGTCTCCGGAACCATGTTCGTCCACTGGCGCCTTCTTCGGGTTGATTATCCAGATGGCTGCATTATTTAGAGTATCTGTGAACCATGTTAGACTGTCTCTGTTCGTACATTGTTCACTTATTATAACCAGATCAGCCTCATTTTCAAGTCTTAGCTGCGGAGAGAGATCATTTGCCGTTTTGCTCTTGTTCATACTCGTATTACCTTGCAGAACTCTAAAAGCCAGGCTCTTGGCCATTCCGGCATCCCCTATTTCATCTCCTACTACTTTTGCGAAGGCTTGTGCATCCTTAGTGAGCTTTCCAAGCTCCAGAAACACGATACCATCCCTCATTTTACGGATTTCACGGATCACCATGCCTGTCTCTTGTGGCTCGATCTTGGACTTAATGTCTTGAAGCACATCAGCATACGACTTTCCTTGCGCAGGACTTATTAGCACCACTTCAGATCGCTGTTTTTTTCCCTTTTTTGCGTATTTGCTTTTTGTCCTGCTTAGTTTCATCCTTTTTCTCCTTTGCAGTACTTCCAGCTCTTAGAGAAGTTATTTCTCTGCTCGTTTGCTGTTTTGCTTCCAGATTTCGTCTAGACCTAGCGATCAACCAATCTGTCGATTCCGTCCCATCCCTCCTGTTTTTCCCGGTCGGAGTTGTAGACTGGTTTTCAGTGTGGCTGGACGCTGACCTCTTCTTTTTTGTGTTGTATTAATGTTCGGAGTACTCTGCTTATTCTCGTGGGCCGGTGTCCAGAGGAAGCTGTTTAGGTTGTCCTGTGCTTTTCTTGGGATATTTCGCTCAAAATGAACTGAGTCTAGAGAATCTACAAGTGTGACTACTTCTTTCTTCATCTCTGTACTGATATTTTTTTGCCTTTCTGAGGCTGCCTCATGATGCCAGCGAGCTGCTTTGCTTTCCGAAGAACCTTATCGACTTTGAATTCACATGCCTCAATCGTACTCTTGAGCATCGCCACTTGTTTCTTTGTACATTTATTATGTGCTTGTCACTCCCCCCCCCCCAATCCATGGGACTTGCGCTGACCATCGTGGCTTTCACCCGATCGGAATCAACGGACAGATTGTTACTCTCTTGGGGTACGTCGTTTGTCACACAGCTACTCATGATCGCTTCAGTATGTTTCATTATTTTTAATTTGTCTGCCAATATTTCCGCCTCATAAAGCATGGTCGACTAGGCCACTGACATTAGCAGTCGTCGCTTCCTGGGTCTCGGGCCTTTCACGTTGACTATGAGCCTGCGTAGCGCCGTCGTGTCGACTGCTGTCTTGTTTGCTGCCTGCTTGATCTGCCGTCCGAAGGAGAACCTGTTATCCATCCAGATGCCCAGATGTTTAATGGCTGGCTTGGCTTCGACTACTGTCGAACCTGCCTGCATCGGTATCAGCATGGGGATTTACTTCCTGGTGACTATCATTAGCTCGGTTTTTTACGTAGCTAGATGCAATTTATGGTCACCCATCTGCCCGCTCATCCGTCACATGACCTGGTTGAGCGCCCATTGGAGTTCTTCTGTAGACCTTGCAGCAATCGCCACGAGTGCGTCGTCCGCGTACCACGAAAGATATGTGTCGTCTGGCATCTCTAATCTTAGGATGTTCTCATACGACACATTCCAGAACTCAGGACCAAGGATTGAGCCTTGAGCCGCTCCGGCTGTAATCTGTTTTCTTATTGGATCATCTGTCAATCCACCTGGTCATCCGAAGGTATTTCTCACGTCCAGTGTAGCCAGCAGAACGATTTTCCTTGTATAGCGGCTTTCTTTTTGTACTTGAAGCATGATGTCCACTACTTCTTGGACCGCATGTATTGTGGTGCGTTCTTTTCTAAATCCGTGCTGTCTTTGGGAGACATCTCCTGCCGCTCGAACGGCCGACAGCAGGTGAGGCTTCACCATCCTGTCCATGACTTTCCTAGTGGTATTCAGCATGCACAACTGTCTGTACGCCGATGGGGAATATAGGTTTCCGTTACCTTTGCCGATCAAAACTAGCCGTTGAACTATCCACTGTTTGTGAAAAACTCCAGCTCTCAGACAGCAGTTAAGCATGTTAAGCAGCATCTGCGGGAAAATGCGTGCAACTACTTTTAAGACTTCTGCTTGGATTTCGTCAAGTCCAGGCGCCTTCTTGTTCTGCAAAGAGGCTACATCTGTTACCAGTTCCTCCTCGCTGGGAAGTAGAATCTCCATTGTAGGAGTACTGCAGTTCTCCTCCTCGCTTATCAGACGTGTCCAGAAGAGCTCGTCAACGATGTTCCTCATGGCTTCCGCTCCCATTGATCCACTCGCTGAGAGGGTTCCGAGCCTTCGTGTCACTATTTTGTAACCAAAGCCCCAATGTTTATCGTCCACTTCCTGGCGCAGGTTTCCCCAGCTCTGGCTTTCGCTTTTCTTAATAGCCTTTCCAAGCTCCTTCTTGGCTAGATCGCAGTCCTTTACTCCTCTTGCCTTCTTCCTGGTCGCTGCTCCTCTGTGTTCAATGCATTCCCTTCGAAGTTCTGCTATTTCTGTATTCCACCAGGAGGCCAAGATTCTATTTCTGTGCCCCTTCTGCCGGGACCTCGAGGCCTCACAAGCCCCATTTGTGATCCGCATGGTGGCTTCCACAATTGCTTATTCCCCCATGTTAGTTCGGTTAATGAGACTGTTCTGCCCTCTGTCAGAGATAGTTCCTCTACGTCCATTTTTGCGATATTCCACATTTTGGGCTTGTCATTGTGTGCCCTGGCTCCTGGACTTCCTTTCATTCTGAAGAGTGTATACTGGTAATCACTTCAAGTATAATGCTCCAGTACTTGCCAGTTCTCCATGAGAGGGGCTACTCTTTCCGAAGCTAGAGTAATGTGCGGAATCGTACTTACGTTGCCTGCTAGCTGAACGTTGGTGTTTTTCCGGTATTCATGACCAGCAGGCCCGGCCTTGCAGCCATCTCCAGAGTTCTCTTTCCCCGAGAGCCTGATTTGGGCATTCCCTATTGTACCACCTTAGCGTTGAAGTTTCCTGCCGCTGTTGATCCAGACGTAACTGTCTCCAGAGCCATGGCTTTCGATCGAAACTGTTTCTTGGTTTCGCACCCAGATAGCTTCTGTGCCAAGGTTGTCCGAAGACCACGTCGCGGTGTTTTTATCCTAATACTGCTCGCTGAGTATAAGCAGATCGACCTCCTTTTTCAGAACAAACTGGTCTACGAAATCATTCGTCACTTTGCTTCTATGCATGTTCGCCTTTGGGACTCTTGTCATTCCTGGTTGCGTTTTATTTTGTCGAGTGCTTGTCTAAATACAAAGCATGCTCCCGACCCTGGTATATGACTGAGCTGTGAGTTCTCTGCTGTGATCCGGTCCCTTGCAGTTTCTGGCTTGATGTTTGTACCCTAGACACTTGAGGCAGCGGTCAACTCGTGCTCTCCGTTTCACCCTGCTGCGAATCCGTCCCACTTTGATGCGGGCGGTTTCCAGCAGTAAGTTCGCTTCCCGCTCGTTAAGCTCAATAATGACCATGACCTGCTTTCTCCTATTGGGCTTCATGACCTATACCCTTGCATCTCCCGCCTTTTCACCGAGGTCTTTCGTCAGTGCTTGCTCAATGACCTCCTTCATTGTGACACTGTCGAGGTCTAGAAGTTCTAGTTTGACTTTGGGAACCAGACTTCTGATGTTCCTCGATCAGTCAACTGTTGATTTCTTCAGTGACCAACCTACTGTAAATGCCTACGACTGGTTCGGGACCAGTGAAGTTTTTTTTTACTACTAGTTTTGCTAGACTGTCCGAGATCTCATTACCTTTAATGCCACTATGTCCAGGGATCGAAAGTAGTAGTCTACTTGAAAAAAAAAGTTTCTTGAATAAAAAAAAACTGTTTTCTTGGATATACATGAAAATTTAGTTGATCAGACAAATTCTGGCTGATTTAACAAAATACTTGATGAACCTAACCAAATTTTTTGGCTGAATCAACCAAATACTCCAACCTACGATATATAAGAAATATTTGGTGAGGTAGTATTGTATAAGAATTGTCGATGAGAAAACATGTGATGGTTCTGTAAAGACTATTAAAGCCATAAAGGGGAGAGTATAAAAAAATTAAGAAGTGATACAATATATTGCACTAATTTTATCTATTACGAGTACAATATACATAAATATAGAGTTGTATCAGATCTTTTTCTGGGTTGAATTCATAAAAAATTTTGCGTAGACGAATTAATTGAACAACTTTCACTATTTTTAATACTGCACTGAAAAGGAAATGCAATTGAATGAAGGAAATGATATATTCGTTAGTGTTTGGGTCTATATTTACTCGTGACAAAGTCACTTTTATTGAACTAATTGTATTACTAAAGCGTGCTTGGCGAAAGAAAGTATGGGTTTAAAATTTAAATACGGACAAGTAAATCCTTTTCTTGATTCTTTTACATTATTTTCAGGTTAACACTCACAGACGCCTATATCATTCTATGTATTTTGCATCCTTAATATAAATATTGATAATTAAATGAAATTAAATATTTATTTTAAGTATTTCACCCTTATGTAAATACAAGTGGCTGAATATTGGGATTATAAATGAGATAAAATATATAGTTGGCGTTAAAACACAATTTTTTTATTTAAAAGAAGAAATTATTCTGTTATTCATCATAAAATTCAAATCATACTGTCAAAAGTCAGAATATGATATAAATATGTATACTCGTATAGTTCAAAAGTTGGAAAAACAATCACCGCAGGGTCCCTATTTGAGACTCTAGGTAAATAATTTAATTGGATTATCAAAATTTGTTTATCAAAAAAAATTTCCGAGAAAATTTATGAATATTATTGTCTCCTGAAAAAAAATTTTCAGAAGCTACATTTATTGGCCCATGAAGTACCTATACATAGTGCGCTGGGAATTCAAGTGATAATAATTTTATTGCTTTGTTGTCGTCGTATTTTTGTGCAGGTGAGTCGAGTTTTTCCAAAATATTTTGGTGAGGATATTAAAATAAATACTTAAATCTATTTTCAAGTTCATATTTGCGTGATAAGTTCTTTTATTTTGTAACTGGATTAGATAAACATTGGGGGATTCATGAACAGTTTATAGCTTATCTAAATAAAAATGGTAAAATATAATGATTCTAAGTACAATAAAGTAATGAATTATCGTTGAAAAACAATCTTGAAATTTGAGAAAATAAATTATTCTGTTATTTATAATAATATTCAAATTATACTGTCAAAAGTAAAAATATGATGCAGAGAATTTTGAATTCAAAGTTGATCTTGAAGACTGTAGATGAATCATTTTTAATAGCTCATGCATGATTTCACCCCTCTTCCATGCCTATGAAGTGGGACTAAAGTTCTTCTTTCAGTTCCTAGACAGAGAAAAGTACTTTTCACTTACTAGGGATCAAAAAGTGGCTTCATATGCACAAAATAAAACATTATACATCTGTGAGCACGCATTTTGCGATAATCGACATCTTCACCGTAAAAATTATGGGGAAATTATTTTGCAGATGGTAGCATTTTTCCTTAATTTCAGACAAGCTAATTTTGGATATTCCGAATCCCCGTAAATTTAAGCAATTTCTAAAAAATCTCATCATTCATAATTTGACCATCCATTTTAAAAATGTCCGTCGTTATCAAAAATTTTCAAAATTACAAATATTTCCTAAATTCACATAAGAACAAAAAAAAAGTTTAAAAAATTTCTCCATATAAGCAGAGATCATCTCTGTACTCAAGGGGGGTGCTGCGGAGACGACTTCTGCTATTTCCGCGGTGATCGCCGCCTTCTTGGAGCGAAACTTCAGCAGCCTTGCAGCGCTTCTCTGGGCCCTTGCAAGGGGATTCCTCTCATTCGAGCGACCGATGTGCATCTATATATAACAAAAACATACCGGTCGTGAAAGAGATCCTTGGGGTAAAGAAGGGGGGAGGAAGTGGTATGGTAGGTGGTGGATGTTTGCTGGAATTTTAGTAGGTAGGGAGAGAGAGAGGGTAGTGGAGGTATGCTATGTTTCCAGCACACGAGAGGGTGGGAGTGGGTGGTGGATGCTCATTGGAGTTCCAGCGTGCGGGGGAAGGGAGAGTGAGCGGTAGGTATTGCTGGGGTTCCTGCGCACGAGGGAGGGGGTCGGATGTGCGCTGGAGTTCCAGCACATGTCAAGATAGGAAAGTGGAAGATTGATGCGTGCTGGATTTACAGCGCGCAGAGAGGGAGAGTGGGTGGTGATTATGTGCTGAGATTCCAGCGCACGAGACGGTGGGAGTGGGTGGTGGATGTGTGCTGGGATTCCGGCGCACGAGAGGGTGGGAGTAAGTGGTGGATATGTGCTGGAGTTCCAGCACACGAGGAGGTACGAGAGCGGGAGATTGATAAGGTCGACGACAATCAGAGTCACTTAGCGTGATGATCAGTTATACCACTAGGCTCATGCGTCCTAATATGATTTGGCAAAACAAATGTCTGATCGAGGGATTTGATTAGAAGAAGTTGCATATTAATTCGCTCGCAATTATTGGTTTGAAAGCGCGTATAACAAAACTATATTCATAATGCCGGCTAAAATTATTTATTTTATTCTTTAGAAGATTTTAGTATTGTTGAAAATAAATTTATCAACTTTGATTCCAAATAACAGTAAATAATGATCCTTATATTTGCGTAATATTTTTTATTATATGTCCGGTAATACTCCTTGACCTCTTAGTGTCATATTTTTATACTCTCTCCGATTACTCTTAATTTAAAGAAATATATTTTAGGCTCTTTCAAAATTCTTTTGTTTCCGAAAATCTCATTTTCTCAAATGGCCGACTTTTTTGAAATCACCCATATTTTCAAGTAAATGAGATAAAAAGCGTATCTTTTAGTGTTACTAACTATTGTTTTGTGGAAAAGAATTCACGAATAATAAGTTTATCACTTTGTTTTTGTCATCTTTATATGCAGGTGGGTTAACATAATTTGAAACATATTTTTAAAAATATTAAAATAAATACTTGAACCTATTCTTAAATACATATATGTAATAAGCTCTTTTATTTTTTACTGGATTGAATTGACATTGGGGAATTCATCAATGCTTCATATCATAATTAAATGAAAATGGCAGAAAAGCTTGAATATAAATAAAATAATTAATTGGCGTTAACCAAACAACTCTAAAATTTGAGAAAATGAATTATCCTATATGATATAGAGAATTTCAAATTTAGAGTTGAAATTAAGAAAATTAAATTCAGAATAAATCAAAAGTGAAATTTGTCTTTAACGCCCAACATTCAAATTTAAGTACGAAATTCTTGGAAATTGAAAAACCAAAAACCTAGCGATCAAATTTGTATAACACGCTCTTAAATGTCTCTATTCAAATTTTGAAGAAAGAAAAGAAAGAAAGAGGAAAAAAAGTAGACAACCTCTAAATCCCCTTCTTCCTTTCTTTCTCTTGTCTTTCTTTATTTTTATGAATTTTAAATCACAATCAAGAAACATTTGAAGCGGGGAATGCTAAACGGTGCTAAGTCTAATCTACCTAATTTCACAGGTAAGAGAAAGAACCGTTTATAGAAGAACAACTTACAACCGATTGAGTAAATTATTTTTTTTTGTGTAGGTGGATTCAGCTAAAGTATCACAAGAAGGAATTTCTTCTATCTCCGCATCGAAGATATTGCTAGAAATCACAAAAAACAATAGACTTTTCAAAAATTGATATCCAAATTTTTTTGAGATTTGAATTATCAAAAAGAAATAGTTCAAAGCAAGCAGATTCATATCTGTACAGCGATAATGTCATAAGAATATTTTCTGCCCCCCCCCCCTCCCCCCCGAAGTGACTTTGAAATTTCAAAAAATCGACTTTTTCGTTATTTTCTTACAGTTACGGTAAATGTATTGAAGAAGGAACATTTGTAGTACTAATACAACATTTTTTTATTTTGATAATAATATTTCCAATATTTTTGAATACTTGCTGAAATCCTGTAATGTCTTTTAATGCATTCAAATACTAAATTTTATGATGAAAAACTGCAAAACCCGAATGTTTTGACTGAAATGCTTGTAAAAAAGAAAAAACATATGATTTTTCAAGAAAACACAATTTCATCAGAAAGTGGACGTAGTACTGTTTAACTTTTCCTGATTCATTTTGAAAAATCTACCAACATTTCTACATTTCGATATTTCAACAACCTTTCCAAGGCAATAAAAACAAAAATGTCAACATGTCAAAACCCATGAAGAAACCGTGATGAAGCCATCGTTCTCCGCATAATATCTAACTGAAGACTAAAACCCAATGTGTAGGTATACCCTCTCATTCCAAACACGAATCACGCCCAAAATACTTTATGAATTGCAAATCTCAACAAAAACAGAAAAAGTCAGAGAAATTCAAGAAGACTGATTCAATATGAGTTAATTTCAAAAAGAAAAGGAAGGAAAATTCAAGGAACCTCATTGTTGATAATTTGATCCTATTATTTAATTTCTTCAAATCAGTTCTTGAATTTGTAGATCATTCTTTTTGTTTCTTAACGTAAAGTACTTCCATAAATTCTCTCTTACTCTCGTTACCTTCGCAATGTAAAATTTCAACATTATCCCACTTAAAATCATGATCAATATATTTTGAATGAACACCGAACAGTTGGTTAATTTTGGTGAATGTTTCTTGATTATGATTTGAAAAAAATATAAAAATAAAAAAATCACGATAGGAAAAAAGAAGGAAGGGGATTTGGTGGCTGCCTCCTTTCTCTTTCCTCTTTTTTTAACTTGCTTTCTTTAAATTTAAAAAGAGTGTCCAAATTTGATGGTTGAATTCTTGGTTTTTTTTTAAATTTCCAAGACTTTCGTATTTTAATTTGGAGTTGATCTTCAGGACTTCAGATAAATAGTTTAATTGACTTATGAATATTTATATTGTAGAATAAAAAATTTCAACTATTCATATTTAGACCCATATTTTCTTGTGCCAAGCACGCTTCACTTACACTTGATACAAAAAAAATTACTTTTCAACATTCAATTATTTTTTTAAATCTAAAAAGTTTATTGAAATATTTAAATTTTTGCGAAATTTAAGTTATTTCAAGTTACATTAAATAAAAGATATGATTTTTTTACCAATTTTTACAGCATTTTGTGCAGCTTGGAAAAAAACAGGGATCATTTTGATTATCGTCGAGAGTGTACATAAAAAAATAGTAAATCAATTTTTTATCACTTTGTTTTAACGTATTTTATGTTCCTCATGAAAGAAGTTCAGGGTCATCTGCTTGGGGTGTACCAAATTGCAAAACTATTTTTTTTAGGAAAAAAATGTTTTTTTTATGATTGATTTTAAATTGATAGTCAAAAGGAACAACCCTTTCAAGTGTATTCAACTACCACCTAAGGGTTAAAAATTCGTATTTCGTGTGCTTCTTACTTTATATGCTTATTTTCACAAAATTGTTATTTAGCGGTTTCAAAAGACTTAGAGGAGTTATCAGAACCGGTTTTTATTGAAATTAACTCTCAAAAATTAAAATACCCTCCTTAAAAATTTGAAAACTATATTTTTTACTTCCGTTACAAATTCTAAGAATGTATCATTAAATCTTATATCTGAAATTGTTTTTTTATTTAATTTGAATAGGGTGGTTTAATTGATTGTGAAGGATGATTTTCAGCAACACATGTCCTATCAATACTTCTGCATCTTTTCATGTCACTTAATGAGAAACTAATGTGATTAATAACAAAGAAAATCACATACATAAACAATATATAATGTATAATATATGTATAATAGTATTATTCCCAGTTGTAGTGATAATGTTTTACAAGATAGTGAAATTATTTCAGGTCTAAGGTTAAGAGAAATGTTCTCAAAATTTGTAAAGGAAGCAAATAATTTAGTTTACACATTTTTTAGTGTTTTTTTTTATGTTTAATGAAGAATTTCAACAAAAACCTGTTCTGATGACTCTTGTAAGTCTTCTCGAATTACTCAATAATAAACTTGTAAAATTAATTGCATATAAATTAAAAATAAAACAAAATACACATTTTCAACCTTTATAGGCGATGGCTAATTCGGTTTTAAAGGTTAATCGTTTTGTTTATTAATGTAAAATCGATCATAAATCATTTTCGGCACCATTTTTCAACTTTTACGTTGAGCACTTGCCCTTTTTACTTTAAAAAATCCTTTTCTCCATTTTTTAATAATTTAGGGTGCACTTGTGGCTCCAGGATCATGAATAAAAAAATGTTTTTAAACCTGAAAAAATTTGATACTTCAATTTTCACCAAATTAGCGAAAACGAGAGAGTGAGACCAAAAAATATATTTGTGCAGTTCGGCACATCCTGAACAAGATGTCTATCAACTTTTTTATGAAGGATGTAAAATGTGTTACAACAAACAAAGTAATAACATTTGCCTTGTGTTTTTTTATGTACACTGTCGACGAGAATAGAATTGATACCTGTTTTTTTCGAGTTGCGCACATGCTGTAAAAATTGATAAAAGTATCAAATGAAGAAATGTTATAGAAAATTATTTTACCATTGCGATAATTAGTTATATTATTACTTATTGTGAAAAAATATCTTTAATCGCTACCTGAAAAAACTTACAGATACGCTTTTTGCATAAATAAGGCCGTGCAATAATGCAGAATAATGCCTTTATTTACAGATTACAAGTATAGTAAATTATAGGAAACTCACACTTGTTTCTTGAAGAAACATTATATTTTCCTGCCTGTCATGAGTATTTATGAACCAACATTTCTGATCACAGGTTGCATTGTCAAATAATAGTAAATATAATTAATACTCGATTCCTTGGACAAGTCGATTTTTTCTTTTTATATCAACCAAACTAAAATAAACTCTTCTTCCTGGTTAATATTGGAAGATCCATGTACTTAATATTATAGAAGTATCTAATTAAGAATTATTAATATTTACAGTTTTCGGGTATTTTAGATATGCTGATCAGAAAAGAAATTCTCCACAAAATTGTTATTTTACTGTTCAATATTCTATTGAAGGTTTACACAAAGCATATATCGTAGTTGTGTGTTTGCTGAACATTAATTATTAGTTTTCTGATTATTGGTATTTACTTACATTTACAGGCATTGTCGTTCTTTATACATATAAACCTGTAATGGATATATATTTCCATAAGATCTAGTTACAAGAGTAGGTAATGAAACAAGTAGTATTTGATTTTTATTTAAATCAATAAATTCAATAAGGTATAATGTGTAGCTAACCTGAGAAATATATATTTTTTTATATTGCCAATATTTTCCCCTAAAAATAAAGATCTTATAAGCTATGCTTATTGTCCATAAAGTACATATTACGCTGACTCCAAGTGATTAGAAAGTATTCTTTTTTATGTTTAAAACATCCGTGTGTATGATTTGACATTTTACTTCAATGTTATATCTGCTTCGGTTTTATACATTTAACATAAATATAGAGGACAAAAAAACGTGTTTAAAAGTATTACTATCCTTCTTCCGTAAGAAAAAATTTACGAATCATAACTTTATTGCTTTTCTTGATGTCGCGCTTATGTGTATCTGAGTCAACTTCAGTTAAAGTGTTTTGGTGAAGATATTAAACAAATATTTAAGCTGCTATTTCCGAAAGAACATATTTGTAATGAACTCCTTTATTTTGAGACTAGATTAAATAAACTTTTGGGATTTCATCAACGCTTTACACCTTATCTAAATGAAAATAGCAAAATGCAATGATTATAAATAAAATGAAATAAATCTATATTGAAAAACAATTTTCAAATTCAAAAAAATACATTTTCATTAATTATCATAAAAATAAAATTATTCTTCCAAAAGTCAAAATATGATATAGAGAATTCTCAATTTAGAATTGATCTTTAAGACTTGAGATAAATAATTTTTCATAACTCATGCATGATTTTAGCTCTTTTGCTTGACTGTGAAGCGGCATAAAATCTACTCTTTACTCTCTATGGAGTAGACAGTGACATAATATCCAAATAATGAATCATTATGCATCTGTGAGATTGTTAAATTTTTTAAATTTTAGATTAAAACGAAAATGAATGCACTCAAGGCTCTATCTGCCATAAAGAACACACCCTCATTATAATACTCGCGCTTTGCGCTGGTAATTTTTTTCCTAATACTAGGTGCCCAAAAATCCGCAAAAAAGAAGTATTATAGTAGATTTCTCGAATCAGAATTTTACGCGAATTTTCTTTATTTTATTTTTTCTTCGATTCTGCTTTCACTTTCAAATCTCCATGAAAAGGCAATTTGTGACCGATTTTAAAGTTTTATGACTGAATTTATTCGCTTCAGAGAGTAGTTTTAGGAAAAGTATTTACCATACGCGTATTTCAAAAACTAAAGAAATAAGGCCATCTTGAGAAATGTCTATAAATCAGTTCAGCGATCTCGCTTTTGTAAAAAGTAATGAGGTATATAACACTGAGTAAAAACTTCATGGAAATGATTTTAGTGAATCCATTGTTATTCTCTACCATAAATATTTGGACGGCTTAAGACGCTTCTTTTCATCGAATTTACCATTTTCACATCGACTTAACTGCTATAATCCAAACTTTATTGGTGAATTTTATATGGTCTATAAATTCATACACTCTATCTTGTACAAAAAAAAAACCTTAGAGGCTTTTCTGTGCATTTTAATTTCTGAGATTCAGTGAATTTTTGAAACGAACTGTTTTTTCACGGTATTCATGATTCATTTTGATAAATATTGCTTTTATATAAAAATATTCTCCAGAGAAATTGTGTATTTCGTAAAAATACAACATCCCGGAGTTTGAAACTGCTGCAGTTTGAAACTCCCGGGGTTTGGAGCTGCTGCAGTTTGAAACTCCCGAAGTTTGAAACGGCAGCACATTGAAACTCTAACAGTTTGAAACTCCGGCAATTTGAAACTCATGGAGCTTGAAATTCCAGAAGTTTGAAACTGCTTTATTTTAAAACTTTCGGAGTTTGAAACTGCAGCAGTTTAAAAATCCCGGAGCTTAAAACTGTCGCAGTTTAAAACTCTCGCATTTTAAAACTGCTGCAGTTTGAAAATCCCGGAGATTGAGACTGCTGCAGTTTGAAACTCCCGCACTTTGAAACTGCTGCAGTTCGAAATTCTCAGAGTTTGAAATTGCTGCAGTTTGAAACTCCGGAGTTTGAAACTGCTGCAGTTCGAAACTCTGGGAGTGGGGAACTGCTGCAGTTTTAAACTCATGAAGTTTGAAATTCCATAGGTTTGAAACTACTTTATTTTAAAACTCTCGGAGTTTGAAACTGCAGCAGCCTAAAGATTTCGGAGTTTAAAACTTCTGCAATTTGAAACTCCCGCATTTTGAAACTGCTGCTGTTTGAAAATTCCTAAGTTTGCAGCTACTGCAGTCTAAAGCTCCTGGAGATTAAGACTGCCGCGGTTTGAAACTCCAGCAGTTTGAAACGGCAGCAGATTAAAACTCCAGCAGTTTGAAACTCTGGCAGTTTGAAACTCCCGGAGTTTGAAACTGCTGCAGTTCGAAATTCCCGGAGTTTGAAATTGCTGCAGTTTGAAACTTCAGAGATTGAAACTGCTGCAGTTCGAAACTACAGAGTTTGAAACTGCTGCAGTTCGAAACTGTAGGAGTTGGAAACTGCTGCAGTTTTAAATTGATGGAGTTTGAAATTCCAGAGGTTTGAAACGGCTTTATTTTAAAACTCTCGGAGTTTGAAACTACAGCAGCCTAAATACCCCGGAGTTTAAAACTGCTGCAGTTTGAAACTTCCGTATTTTAAAACTGCCGCTGTTTGAAAATTCCTAAGTTTGCAGCTGCTGCAGTCTAAAACTCCTGGAGATTAAGACTGCTGCGGTTTGAAACTCCAGCAGTTTGAAACGGCAGCAGATTGAAACTCCAGCAGTCTAAAACTCCGGCCGTTTGAAACTCCCAGCGATTAAAACTGCTGCAGCCCGAAACTCCCGGAACTTAAGACTGCTACAGTTTGAAACTCCTGCAGTTTGAAACAGCAGCAGATTGAAACTCCAACAGTCCGAAACTCCGGCCGTTTGAAACTCCCGGAGATTGAAACTGCTGCAGTTAGAAGCTCGCGGAGTTTGAAATTGCTTTAGTTTGAAACTGCCGGAGTTTGAAGCTGCTGCAGTCCGAAACTCCCGAAGCTTGAGACTGCTACAGTTTGAAACTCCGCAGTTTGAAACGGCAGCAGATTGAAACTCCAACAGTTTGAAACTGCTGTAGTTCGAAATTCTCGGAGTTTGAAATTGCTGCAGTTCGAAACACCAGGAGTTTGGAACTGCTGCAGTTTGAAACTGACGCAGTTTAAAACTACTGCAGTTTGAATCTTTCGGAGTTTGAAACTGCTGCAGCTAAAAACTCCCGCAGTCTGAAAATCCAGCAATTTGAAACTCTGGGAGTTTGAAATAGCTACAGTTTGAAACTGCTGCAATTCAAAACTCCCGAAGTTTGAATTGCTGCAGTTTGAAACTCCCGGGGTTTGAAACTGCTGCAGTTTGAAACTTCCGCAGTTAGAAACTCCGGAGTTTGAAACTGATGCAGTTCGAAAATCTGGGAGTTGGAAACTGCTGCTGTTTGAAACTCATGGAGCTTGAAATTCCTGAGGTTTGAAACTGCTTCATTTCAAAACTCTCGGAGTTTGAAACTGTAGCAGTTAAAAAATTTCGAAGCTTAAAACTGTCGCAGTGTGAAACTTCCGCATTTTGAAACTGCTGCAGTTTGAAAATCCCGGAGTTTGAACTTGCTGCAGTCTGAAACTTCCAGAGATTGAGAATGCTGCAGTTCGAAACTCCCGTAGTTTGAAACGGCAGCAGATTGAAACTCCAGCAGCATTCACTTATTTAAATACAAATTGTGAAAACTTAAAATTTCGCATTTCTTCCGGACAAAATGATTTTTTGATGAGTGAGAAAAAATCTGCCTAAGCCGATTTGCAGACTTTTTTTCATTCTTCAAACAACACATTCGTCCGGACGAACCGCAAAGTTTCGAATTTTTGAAATTTGTTATTGAAATTGAAAACTTCCGGATGTAAGATTATGGAAATAACTTCTTCAAAAAAATATTAAACTATATTCACATTTTCCAAAGTCGACGTTGCTTTAATCCGCTTTTGGATCACACTTTTACACCTTGGGATTTAGTGTAACATTTGAATCTTATGAGAAAGCAGAATATGTTTTCATAAAAAGATAATCTGAATAGATTGGTTCTGAATCGACCTACCAAATCAACCTACAATGATAGTGTATATATTGTAACATACGAGTTTTGCTTACTATAGGGATAATTAAATAACACAAACTCGTAGTACTTACTTATAGAGAGACCAATGTCTTCTCTTCTATCGCTTTATAATTAATATTAAGTGTAGGGGTCGCAACGAAAAGGAGAAACAAAACTTATTACCATATAAAATTTGACATTTATTCAAAGAATGCAATTAAATGTAAAATGATGCAAAATGTTCTCGAGGATGAATGCGAGTGCATATTTTATCATAACAGACTTTCTTATTTCAAAATATGATCCCTAGCATCAATGTAAAATACAAGTTCGTGGATTATCAAAAATTACCTTGCATTACCCTAATATCTAGTATACGGTATACATCAGAGATTCCTAGTCACTATAATTACTCTTTTAGAATTTATCCTACTCTTTTTTATTCTTTCCTTTCTTTATTTTATCTTTGTTCACGCTTTACAATCCTAGAGCTATTCTATGCCAATTCTAGATATTCCTAATCTAAAAAATGCATGCTTGCCGAGAGCTGTAACTAACTAATAACGCTAGATCTAAGATTTCACACCTATAAATTATAAAAATAATACACCACTATCCTGTTCACTAATCGCGCACTATGGGAACTATTATTTATAGAATAAACTATCTTCACATTCAATAGACATTTCTTAAACGCACAATTCTAGGTTGAATACCTTTAATGTGATAATTTCGCATAAAACAGGAAGAGCCTTTTTATCTTGAAAATCCACACAATGGAAAACACTAAAAGGTTTTATGTCACAGGTAGCAAGTTTCACTTAAATGTCCATGGTAGATGTACCATAAGTGACTTGATTTATAATTTATTTATTAATATGGCGAAGC
>JAUMHM010093623.1:0-25682 GCA_032362435.1 Melikaiella ostensackeni
CGATCCGTCATCGTGTTTCCATCCAAATTATCTGCAGCACCCCGAACTCTAGGGTTGTCGGCACTGCTTGCCGACCCTTGTCGGGTGCTCTGCGCGTTCGATCATTTTGAACCGCATTTACAACTGGGTTTGATTCTTTCATAGTTGTTCCGACGAGAAGCTAGGGAAAGGGTTCGTCCACCCTTGCAGAACCCCGCATGCAAGTGTAAAGCTGATACTCTAGGAGGTCGCCCGGTATCCCAAAGACACCGCTTGAGACACATCACCCATGCCATTCAGCTATCGGCACGGTTGTTTACGCCTTAGCTTGGGGGTTTTTTCCTGCGGGACCATCCCTGGACATATGTCCGCGACTGCTTATTGACTTTTGTAACCGTATTCAGCAGAAACCCTTGGCACAGGGACCTTCCATCCGCAACCTGAGGACGCGTTCGGTGGCTTTGTCATAGGCCCTTCGGTTCGACTCCAAAGGAAACGATCCGAAATTTTATATATATATATATATATATATATATATTCTCCGGGATGTAGAGCAAAAGTTCACCATTTTCAGAATGAAAATAATGTATATAAATATTCACTATTAATTTAGATGAATAAAAAATTCCAAAATACAAACTTGCATACATATTATTATATGTAATTATCAGTTTTTTATATAACCTTGAACAATAATTGATGCGTCCGACCGTTTGCAATTTCATTAAGAAAATTGTTGTCATACGGTGGAGGTAATGGACAATTTTTTGATAGTTATAAATTTGAAGAAGAGTATGAAAAAGTATACAGTCATTGAAAATTCACATTTTTTGAGCCTATTTAGGTTTTGTTTATATGAATGTTTCTATCTTGCTCCATTGGTTATGCTTTACGGGTAGACTTGCCTAAATGTTCAGCCATTATATTGCTTCCTCTCTCACTTATTCGTGCTCGCTGAAAGAATTCTCAAAAGTTTGAAATATCGTTACCCTCAAATTGTAGGGTGCTATCTTCCATTTTTCCAACTTTACAGGGCAGGCTTTTCGAAATTAAGTAGTTTGTACATGAAGATATTTATTGATAATGAGAAGCAAATTTGCTTACCTGATTCCGGTAAGAATAATTAGGATACTGATACAAAATTCAACTTTGGAAATGCTCAAACACCGGTGTAATGATTATTAAATTTTAGGTTACAACTTTGTGACTCAAAATTATGGCAAGTTGTATCGCGATAACACCTTGAGGGTCTGTAAGATGAGTATGTAGATGGTTTCCTTGTATATTTTGCCGCACGAAAGTATTTTCACTCGAGATTGAAAAGGAAACCATCTACATACTCATCTTACAGACCCTCAAGGTGTTATCTCCATTCAACGAGCCATAATTTCGAGTCACAAAGTTCTAAGCTAAACTTCAATAATCATTACACCGGTGTTTGAGCATTTCCAAAGTTGAATATTGTATCAGTATCCTAATTATGCTTAAGACCCCACCCATCTCACGGTTGTGAGACGTGGCCCTAGGTGTGTTTTACCGCGGTTCTGCTGGAGGCTGATCTATTTTAGAAATTGAGAAGTAAGCGAACAAAACGTAATAAATCCGTTTGACTTAATTTCTTAATATTCAAGGATAAATTTTAGGTTGCGGCGTGTAATCCATTAATCAAAATGAAATTTGAAATGGGCTATTATAGGCTTTGCCGATCTCGTGAGGTTCATTTAATATAATGCCTAGGGATTATATATAATGCCTGGATTATATACTGTAACCAGCAGGTTACAGAGAAGAGCCTATAGTTAGGCAAAACGCCAAGCCTCTTATGAAACACGCTAAAGTGTTGCGTCATACGAGAGCGGAAGTAGAGCGCAAACTCCGCAGCCTCCCACTATAGCTGGCTAACGGATAGTGGAAGTCGAAAGTGTAACGCGTCTTATAAAACTGCTCGCACGGCCCAAAAACGGCCCGTTAGGATCTTGCGGAGTAAAAGCATAGGTCTTTGGGAAGTACCTAGGGAGAAGCAGGAAGATGTGTCTTCCTCTCTTGTCCCTTACATCTCTCCAAGAGTGAGAACTGATAGAGTTTCAGGCATGAAAAACCTAAATCCTTAATATTTCTCCGTGAAGGAAAGAACCTTTGAGAGCGGCAGGACGTCTACTTCCCAAGCCGGTTTATGGGAGGCACATCTTTCTTAAAAGCTTCTGAGCCCTTGTTTCTGAAATTTTCACTTTGTTCAGAGATTTTTCGCGAGACTGAAAAGTTATTTTAAATTTCACTTTTAATTGATTTGCGGCTATTTCCCACATTATTACCGGATATTTCCTCTAAACAGATCGCATCTTTATAGTTGACCAGCAGCTCAAGGTCTACCTTGTCCCCTGGTTTGCGGAATTAGATTTTGTGATTTACGATCTGCCACTCAAATTCAGCTTCTTATAAGCAGATGGAAGTCTACTCCTCAATCTGATTAAGAATGCGACTAAGGGTGAGCGCCAGCACGAGAAAAAATATTTTCCTTCATGGAAGGGCCTTAAGAGCCCAACAGGAAGTTCCCTCAGAGTGAAAAAACTGAAAGCAGGCCCAGATCAACCGACTGGAAACCGCCCATGCACCAGTAGCGGAACGAATGATGGACGATCTCAACAGGAGGGCGAATAATTTTCTATTTATCATTTGGATTCTACCAACCCAGCAGAGATCGCTTGAGAGCAGAGTACGCCACTGAAATGTTCGCAAGTGCAAGTGAACTGATACACACTCCTGAACAAGGGGAAGCAATCAAGAAACTTTCAAGACATTATAGCGATGAAATAAAATATGCCATCATTGAAGGGGGAATAAACAAATACGAACAGCTTATCAAATTGCTAGAATAATTCGATAAAATTGGAGACGCGAACAAAGGCTTTCGAAAAGGAAAGGAGTGGAAAAACAAAACACCGGTATTCTGAGAAAATTCCAACAGTCAGCCGAACATGTGGCGATCGCAAAACTCTGGAGGGCACTATCTGAGAACAGGTGCCAACAGCCAAGGAAACCATGGCAACTGGACGCCACAGCCCTCAACGGGAAACGTACAGCGTGGAAGCGGAACCTCAGGGCCGAGGCAAGGCACGAACTCAGGGGGACACCGCAGTCCATAAGAAAACAACTCATGGCGACAACAACAACAGAACCCATCTCCATACAGGGTACAAAATTTAGAAACTGATTTAAACCAAGAATCATATAACATCGTATATCCATTGGGAGAATTACCACAGGAGACGGGAAACGAATTGGAGCCACGTTGATAAGAGAAACGGAAAATATTGACGTGGCAACCCAAATTATATACACGGCCAATATGTTGACTAACACCAGAGAAGAGTTAATGGAAGAAACTGGGGGGGGTGACTCCGAGAAAACAATCAAAATGTTGTGCGGCCAATATTCAAGTAGCCGAAATCGTGATAAACGCACTCATTGTCACGGGCGCGGGGATTATATGTATTTTCGAAGAGTTCTTGGACGCAAACAAAGATGGATTCCAGCGTTACCCGAGCCTGCCTTTGACAGGAGTGGCGGTAACTGGGCCCATGGGCGGCAAGGCGGTGCGACTCAACCATCAGATTTACACTGACGTACAATCACCCGACACGCTGGTACAATCAGCGTTCTTAGTCTTACCTCGATTATTGCGGACGTGTATCATAGAAAATGATGTACTCGATGAACAGCGCACGAAAATCGATCTTGATATGCAGACGCTCACATCACCATATTTAGACGGAGAAGTGTCACTAAAGATTATGCAAGACAAAGGACGGGAAAATTCAGAGGGGCATTACAACTTGAGTTATGCTGAATTTTCCACAGGAAAACTTGCAGAAATCGAAAATATGCACCAGGAAATTAAAATTCTGAATGAAAAAAAAACTTCCCTTGAATATTGAATGGTCGGAAATACAAGAAAAAGTCAAGGAAACCAGGATAGTAATCAACGCCTCAACATATGAATGGGCACCGGAAATCGAAGAAAAGATAAGGAGCATCCCACGACAACAGAGAGAAGATAAAGGAGCTGCAAGCCTACCACTAGAAGTATCTCGCAACCCTGGTGAATAAAAAGGTTTCAAGATCTTAATCGATATTTTATATCATTTTAAGGGAACGGAGTATCGTATCTATATACCTACGGATTCTGCGATGCTCTCAATAAAATAATGTCATGTGTCATATGGCCATCCGGGGATGGAAAAAACATAGAATATTGCGAGAATATTTCTTCAGCCTTCGACTAGCCAAATTAACGCGAAATGTGTTGGCAGCATATGACTCATGTCAGCGTTACAAAATCTCAACTCAAGCTACACGGGAACTACAACAGCCAGTCCTGTAACAAGCACGTTTAGACCTCATTTCTATAGATTTTCCTGGTTCACTCATTAAAACTAAATTTGGCTATGAATATTTATTGGTGATGATCGACACTTTCACTAAATACACCAAATTGTATCTGCTGAAAAAAGCAGCAAGCGAAATTGCAATAAAAAAGCTGGCCGAGTTCATTGAAAATGTAGGCGTGCCACGTAACGTGCTCTCTGACCGAGGAAAGCAATTCACGGGTAGAAAATTTCAACGGAGCAATGGATGCTCCCATATGCGTTCCTCGGGTATCAGTAAGTCGTGGTATCAGGTGCTCCTGAACACGCCTTACCCCGGTAAACCCCTGAGGGGAGTCATCGGCGAACCATCTTCCCCTCAGGTGAACGACTCGAGCAACGGAGCAATGGGTGCTCCCATACCCGTTTTCGCGGGTATCAGTAAGTCGTAGCATCAGGTGCCCCTAAACACACCTTACCCCGGTAAGCCCCTGAGAGGAGTCATCCGCGAACCCACACTCTTGGAGGAGTCGGTTCGAGCAACGAAGCAATGGGCGCTCCCATATCCGTTTCTCGGGTTTCAATGTGTCGCGGCATTAGGTGATCTTAAACGCGACTCATTTCGGCTATCCTTCGGGAGAACCTTTCTCGGGAGTCCGGCTACATAGTCGGAGCAATAGGCGCTCCTATATCCGACCTTGAAGAATCGGCGAAGACATGGCATCAGATGCTCCTGAACGTGCCTTGCCAAGGCAACTTTCGAGAGGGCAACGCTAGCCAGGGCCAGGGCCAATACAGACTGATAAACCCAGCAAACCCTCCTCCCTTGCCTCGTTACCCCCTCCACCTGACCCAATCGAACTCCTACATTGTCGCGAAATTTTGTTACATAATATGATACACTCACACTTGTATAAATTCTACCTAATAAATAGTATCTTTGGGGGTAAAAAACTTTGTGTTTCCGGATCGCGATGTAAAAAAAGTGTATTTTCAATTTCTTTAACGTAAAGTCGCAACTACGGTTTTTCGCAATTTCAATTCCATAGGTCCTAAAAGAACCGTATCTGTAATAAAAATCATATTAATATAA
Source organism: Melikaiella ostensackeni (assembly GCA_032362435.1). Lineage (NCBI taxonomy): Eukaryota > Metazoa > Arthropoda > Insecta > Hymenoptera > Cynipidae > Melikaiella > Melikaiella ostensackeni. Next base: position 5,437 of record JAUMHM010093623.1, read on the forward strand.
AGATGTAGTTATGATTATCTGTGAGGTACCGGAAAATTTAACTTTGTCTGTAAATGAGTATAACAGGTTTCTAATCTGTATAAAAATAAACGAATTGAGAATTAAATTTCTTCTGATTTTTGGGCTATAAATTCTTGGTGAAGAAGGACTTTATCGATAAGAAAGAATTTAATTTTATTTCTCCGCATATTCCTGCAGATACGCTTAATTTCGTTTGGAACAGTCATATATACATTTTGCAGATACAGGTTAACAATGCCCCAAAAATAGCATACTTTCCGATCTGAATTTCAATTATTCCTTCCACATGCGCCATTTCATTAAAATTCATCGTCAATTGTAAGCTTCCTATTAAGTACGTCTTCGACCAGGCTCCATTTTTGAGAGATTCCATACGATTTATATGCTCATGCAATTAATTAGAAAACGCCTATTGAAAACGTTTTAGGTTAGTCAAGCTGGACTGTCATAGCGTTAATCGGCATTCTTAAATGTTCTGATTTAATTAACTTGCATTTAATCAATTCTTTTTTCCTGCGTTGTCAAACAGTGTTTGAGTGTGTACTGACTTTGTCCATAAGCATTTTACCGCATATGTTCCATTTCAACCGCCTTCACTTTACCCTGATCCTTTTCTTGGTACATTCAGGTTTTTTATCATTATTCGTTACATTTTTACTTCTAGTAATGTCTCTCACACTGCCGATAATCTTTCAACCCCCGTTAGGAGCCAAAAATATAGCCATAGGGCATTTAGTGACGTCCCCTCCCCCTTTTTGCGAAAACGGGAACGGTCGGGGTGCCCCGGTCTAAGATCCGCGCCCCCTATTTGCGGTAAATTCAGGTCGGTCAGCTTTCCTTAGCAAAAGTATCACTTTTTTCGATAATTTGTTTAATAGGTAAACTAACATATTTAGACAATGAGAGTAAAGGAGATTCAAAAAACTAAGTGACTGGTCTCATGGGATTTTCAGGTTTATGAATTTTGGGTAAATCTCGTCTAAATTATGTATATTAGAATAATTTGTTATCACTACGTACATAATGCATCATGTATTTCAATGTATGAAGCATCCATTTACATTTTCAAGTTGTGGTAATTTTTTAATGACATCCCAACAAACACTGTGTAATTTAAAAGTAATCATTACCAGAATCAAAATGTTGAAATGCACAAGATTAGAAAGTACAACTCTTATTGAAGCTTTATTTTAAAAAAATTTAAATCATTACGTATATATGATTCTATACTTTTCATATTCACTGATTTAACTTCATGTCAAACACCCTCAGCTATAGTTTCAATGATGGTCTCTTTAATACTTTGGAATGGTGCAAGAATCAATTGAATAAGATGTCGACTGAAATATTAGCTCACTTTTTTGAGAAAAGCAAACGCTGCTGTTTGCGATTTAAATGGATATTTTCAATTTCCTCATGCGTTTTCATCTTCATCGTCATCAAATTCATCCAATGCCACTAAATAATCTGATCACAAAAAAATAGTGGGATTATTTTTGTTGCAGCTCATTTGTTATTTTCTCGAAATAAGATCCTTTTTTTCAACATGAGAATACTTCAAGTGCGAAACTGCAACATGAACATAGCTGCTTCCTTATTCTTCGGTGTCTCATTTTCTTTGCAACTCAAAACAACACCGAATTGGCGTAATTTTGAGAATTGGCGTTTTTCTGCGAATATGATACAGTAAAATGGATAATGAAAGTTCCACAATTGATCCTTTGCTACTTCTCTTCTCCATGAAAATATGATGAAATTAGATGGGATTGGTTTTGTGACAGTTGGTGAAGTCCATGTAAAGTGATCACAAAAATTTCGGTGCATGAATGTGATTTGCGTGTAACTCGGTGAAACAGTACTTTCTCTTTGGAAAGATCATATATTTTGTTCTAATTAACCAATTTAGCTTTTCAAGGTCTCAAGTTTTTTGTAATAGAACGTAGTTTCATACAAAGAAAATCAAAAAAATTTTTGACTTTTTTTTGCAAACTCAAAAAACAAAAATCGCTTTTCTGAAAATACTACATTTTTTATTTCATTTTTTCATTTTTTTGCCGAATGAAGGTCTATATGTGCTTTACAAGTTCTGTCAATTTCATCGTGGGCCAGCCAGTAGTTTGGGAGAAAAAATTCAAACGCAACGTCCTGCATGACAAAGTGTGTTACAACGGCGGGTCGCACCGCGGCTTAGTTATTAGTATACAATCAGAAGGCTTTCAGACTTCTCAATTCATGCGAGCAATCTTGCACGGCTCACGAGTTCTTGTTTTAGTGGTTCTTCAAACAGTTTCCACAATCAAATCTTCTGAATTAGAAAAAAGTTCCGTCTTCACTTCTGCGTTGGAAATTGGAATGACAGCGTGTATTTGCTACGTTCCATCAATCGTAATGGATTTCTTGAATCGATCACTTAATAAATTTTCTTCTGCTTCATACTCTTCACTACTGCAAGACTCTACATGAATATCCTTGAAGTTTAACTTAGCCCACTGAAACATTTCTCTAGGATTAGGTAAATATGATTGTGTATCGGTTTTTGTTGATGGAGAAAAAACCAAAATTCAAAAGCGTTTAGTCTTATGCAATTAAGAAAACTTTACGTGGCTTTTGAAAATACTCATCCAAATGAAAATGTTGGACTCTCAAAATTTTCAGAGTTAAGACCAAAAGAGTGTGTCTTAGCTGGAACAAGTGGCAACCACAATTTTTGCGTTTGCGTTCCCCACCACAATGCGGAACTTATGTTTTTTGGTGAAAAAATTGCAGAATTACTCCAATCTAATACTTGGCCATTTGCAACTCTCAAGCATTGGACAGCTCAATCGGTTTGCAATCCTACTCAAATCAAGTGTTATTTCAATGATTATAAAAGCTGCCCGGGAAATGGCAATCTGAAGGTTCTATTAGAGGAAGCATACGCGGCAAATTTCATTGAACAATTCACGTTATAACGATGGTTTACCACAGATCGATCTGATCTAGAAAGTCTAATTAAACCAAAAGATAATTTCGCGGATTTCTCAAGTGACCATATGAAGAAACTTCTTCGAGACGATTTCATCGCCAAACAACAAAGTTTGCATCTCAAAGACACGGAAGCTAATTTAAAATTAGGTGAGCTTCTCATTCTTCTAGATTTTGCAGGAAATCACTGTATTGATTATCAAGATCCTTCACAATGACATCAATGGTCGAAAGCACAAGTAAATATTCATTCTCTGTGGTTCACTATCGTACACGTGGAGAGGAATTAAAACACATTGGCTACGCTGTTATATCAGACATAAAAGAACATAACACGATTGCTGTTCATCACTTTCAGAAAGAAACTAATAGGCTTTTTACGCGAAACAGGAATTCTTGTTAATAAAGTAATGCACTTAACAGATGGGTCAGCAGTCAATAAAAAAATCTCTAGAACTTTGTCAATTTAACATACCACAAGGAAGATTTTGGTTGTACAGGCAAATAGAATTTCCATGCAACTTCCCATGGTAAAGGATCTTGCGATGGAATAGGGGGTATTGTTAAAAGGGCAGCCGCCAAAGCAAACCTGCCAAATCTGTATGGTATTCAAATCACTTATCCTCGAAAAACGTTTAAATGAGCTAAGTTAAACTTTAAGGATATTCATATAAAGTTCTTCAATCGTGAAGAATATGAAGCGGAAAAAAATTTATCAAGTGAAAGATTCCAGAATTCCATTACGATTGATGGAACGCAGCAAATCCGCGCTGTCATTGCAATTTCTAAGACAGAAGTAAAGACAAAACTTTTTGCTTACTCAGAATATTTTAATGTGGCAACTGTTTCAAGAACCACTGAAACAAGAACTAGTAAACCACGCAAGATTGCTCGTACGAATTGAGACGTCCAAAAACCTTCTGACTGTATACTAATAACTAATATGTTTTGCGCTACGACTACTATGTTGGAAAATGTTTGACCAATAGGAGTTTTTTTCTAAAAAATTTGAAAACGATTGGTTCTAGGTCCAATATGGTTATGTTAGAAAATTTTCAGAATTTTTTAGGGCACAAAAAAGATTTTAACTCTTGTCGCCGTATTACTAACGATTTCGCTATAAAGTTTGATCAGCTGTAAATTTAGAGATTTTTGATTGGCATCAAATTAAATGAGAAAATCTTTAGAAAAGAACTTCGAAAATGGGTCAGGCGATTGGAACTTCAGCTCATGCAAAAAAATCGACCAACTAATTTGCATTAAACATCATCAGTAAAAAACGACTCCAGATTTGATATGAAATTTAAGATACTTAAGGAAACGTTTTCGAGGTAAAACTTCTCTCAATTATTCCTCCATATTTGTAGAATATATTTCCAAATTTTCAAGTCCGAATAATAATATTTAAGGCCTCTTTCAAATCATGAAATGAGTAAATTTTTAAATTGTGGCGAGGATGTTTGGCAGCGGAGATGATTATGAGTTCTAGTGGCAATATTCCTGACAGGGGCGAGGCTCGGTCTACGATACTGAATTCCTCGAAATTTGTTTGGAACACAGTTTCCAACAATAGACTCTGTCTTCAGGGAACCTTGAGTGCCTGCCTTGTCCCTGTCAGCAGTATTACCATTAAAACTTATAATCACCTCCGCTACCTTAAAAGTAGCCAGGCTTATGTATTATTATTCCGACCAGAAAATTTGGAAATATATTGTACATACTCGTATATGGAGAAACAATTAAATGAAGTTTTACCTCGAGAACATTTTCTCAAGTGTCTCAAATGATATGCTAAAGTTGAGGTCGTTTTGACTGACAATTTTCAGAGCAAATGACCTAGTCAATTTTTTTGCTCATGAAGTTGCATGAGCTCGAGATCAAATCGCCTGACCCATTTTCGAAGATCTTTCCTAAATATTTTCTCGTTCTATTTGTTATAAATTAAACATTACAAAATTTAGAGCTGATCAAACTTTATATTGAAACCGTTGCTAATACGGCTACAGTAGCTATAAACTTTCTCGTGCACTACAAAATTCTAAACATTTTCTAGCGGGACCATATTGGACCTAGAACTAACCGTTGCAGATTTTTTGTCGGAAAACTCCTTTTATTTGACCTTTTCCAAAATCGCGGTCGTAGCGTAAAACATAAAGATGAGGATCTTTTAAATTATGTTTATAAAGGTATCCCCAACGTGTGTGCGGAAAAATGCTACCATTCTAGATTTTTTTCTCAAGGGGGAATTTGTTCCCCGTTGACTGGACTAACTGAAGCAACGAAAGAGCTGCGCGTCTTTTAAATCATACAATTCATATTCAATCCTTTTCTATTATCCTCTTTTATAAGTAAGAAGCTTCAAGATGCAAAAAGTGCAAAGCCTTCTAAAAATTACCTACCTAATTTTAGTTAATTGACACCAAGCATCTCACATTTTAGAAAATTCTTATACATAAGCTAGTGCAGGTTTTGAATGTTTCATATTATTTAGGCTATAGGATGAAAATTCCGATGAAAAATACTCAAGAATGAAAACAATCTGAAGTACTAGTTCACATTATTCTCACAGCATTCTTATCTCTATATCATGTTACAAGCACGTGCAGGTGTTCACATTTCCAGCGAAATTTTGGTATTTTTTGCGTTTATCAACTTTTTTCTCGGTTGAACCCGGTGTTGCATTATCAGCCGCGGACTAAGTCAAGTGCCTGATGAGTTAAAGATGTTAAGCATTCCATGCGATGTTTGAGATTCCTTGCGATGATGTTGCAGTAGATGTAAAATTAGGTGTATGATGCAGTTTGGAGTTTGTCGTTTACCGCTGCTGTCTATAGAAAGGCATGCACTCTGCTAAGAGTCCTAGGTTGAGGGTAAGTTGTTGATGTACAATATCTCTCTCTCTGAGACATGCTATATAGTGTTTTGCTCAATGGATTCAACGCTCAACGAAACCATAATGCTCTAAAGTCGCTTGCTTGTAGTCAATATAAGCCATGTGCAAGCTTGTTTCATGTTTTCTAGCTTGCGTTATGGCAACAGCGTCAATAGTGACTAGATCTTTACTGTCTCGCGAGTTTTTGCAACATCCTTTATGTTCTTCTGATAGGATGTTATTCTCGTCGCAATGAGAGTAAACCTTATCTGCAATTACAGCTGTAAGGTACTCAAAAAACGTTGTGAGACAGGCTACTGGTCAAAATTCAGATGGATTTTGAGCGTCTGGTTCTTTAGGCAACATATACGTAGTACGCTTGAGCATGAAGCCTGGCATTAGATCTGGTTGTCAATGATGTTTTTAAACACCTTGCCAACGCATGATGCACACTCGTCAGATATTTGTACCAGAAATCGTGCAACATGTTCGGACCTGGGGCTTTCCATTTACTTGCCCTTTTTAAAACCGCTGAAACGTCTGAGTCTGTGATGTTATTAGACTCCATTAATATAGCATGTATTGAATTTTCAGGGTAATTGCATGCTTTTTGTTTCTCTAGTGGAACCACGCAGCTCCTGAGTTTTTTCTGTTCATTTTCCCCCGAACACCCAGCCAGTAGTCAGCCATTTCTTTCAATTGAGGAACTTCAGTGTCTTGCTGGATACTTCGCTTTCTACTTAGTTCAGGATAGAACATTCTTTTATCTACCTGGAAGGTTCAATTTTGATGCCTTCTTACACTATTCTTATTGTTCCGACGCAGTCTAGCAGTGAGAACATCGAGTCTCTGCCGCTAAGAGTCTATAACCTCATCCAATATTGCTGATGTCAATGTCTCGATGTTTTGAAAGTGGATGATTTTAGTAACATGGCATATCAGCTTTCTGGTTCTATTTTCTTTCTTATATTGGATAAATCGACCCAATTCGCTTCATACTTTGCTGACATCCATATCCAACCTTATTTTCCCTAGTGGATCTTGTTCCCTTCCTGGAGCAACGACTGCATTTGTAGGCCTAGTTCTACGGTCTAACGTTCTAACGACTGTCACAGCCGTACAATACACTAAAGTTTGCACGTGTAACGCCTTTGTGTTATTTCTATATCCTTGAACGCTAGTAAAGCTTGACCAAAATTCCTTTCAAGGTGCTGTAGCTTTTCTGGAATTTGGCTGATTACATCAACGGGAACTTTAATATCTGGATGTGGTTCTGGTGGACCCGGTACTTGTTTTTCATTATTCCTAGCACCTATACCTTTAGCTTCAATCACCCATTCATTATCCACACCTTTCATAGGGATTTCATTAATTTTGCTGTTCTTCTTCTGCTAGCTATTTCAACCGCTGAAAGCAGAGTGTTGACAGATATTGATATGCGAATTTCAAGAATTTTTGTTTTTGATAATTATTCATCAATATTGATGAGAATTCATATGGTTAAAAAAAGTTATTTACTCATATAAATATATTAATAAATGAAAAAAACATAAACAAGTTTTTATTGTCAATGTATACGAACTTCATTTTGTGAACTATCTAAATTTGAATTTATCGCCAAGTTATCAAAAATGGAGTTGAAATGTGAGGTTGTGTTCACTTTGAATCATTCTTATGAATTTTCAAAGAACTTATCCACGGTTTTTATTCTCGGTAATATTCTCATTCTCGACACCGTTTCCAAAGTTATATAACCGAGTCGGCGAAAAACAAATAATATGTGGAGGTCCGCATAAAAAGGGCCCTTATGGACGGTATGGAGTTACGCATAGGTTCATAGCTGGATAGATTCCCGGAATGTTAAGCCCAAGATGACCCGAAGCGACGTGATTTACTTTTTCTTCGAACATGAAATATACCCACTTCCGGTTGCTTTTGGGACATGAGTATTTTGCCAATAGATACAGTACAGGTTACTAAAGCCCGAAAATAATAATGTTCACTCTGACTCACAAAAATGTGAATATCTCTGAAACTAGAACCGGCCATAAGGGCCCTTTTCATGCGGACGCCTACATATAAACACATCTTGTTATGATAGCCTACTGAAAATAGATCTTTGAATTTCTTTACTTCACTGCACGTATTTTATACTATTTCAACTTATTGTTTCTTACCGTGTCAGAATGTTTGACAATCTTCTCCTTATTTTCCTTATCCTGACTGATTAACTGTTGAAGAGCAGCTTCAACACTTAATACATTCCAGTTAGATGTTCTTCTCGCACCCATCATTGCATAAAATATGAAATATCGGAAGCAAACAAAGACAATTAGTTACAGAAGAGATTTTCTAAGGTGAAAAAATAGATTATTTTATTGATTTTCTTGTATTCCAACGTTGAATATAAGATCCGTTTTGATTAATCCAACCTGTAGAAGTAATACCTAGAAGTAATTGTTATGAATGAATTATATTTCAGCATTAAAATTACTTGATTTTATCGACAAGACGGTATTTGACCATGAAAATATATGATTTAATGTTATATGTTAATTTTACAAACAAATGTTTACTACTTTATTGTTCTAGAATTATGTTGTCAGTAATGTTTAGTGATGAATATTTGTCGAAGGGAGGAGCGAATAATTTTTTCTTTTAAGGAAGTGTCATATATGGGTCACGTGACCAGATTTCCTACCTGACCCATGTATTAATTACCTTTAGTTGTCCTAAAATTATATTGACAGTGACGTTTAATTGTTTACTGATGGAACTGACTGATTTGATATTATTTTCTACTGGCAAAGTGATACGCGCGCTTCGCGCGCAATAAGTTTCTTCTTTATTTTTCAATTCGAAATACAATTAATATTTATCACCAACAATTCCACAAATCTTATTTTTTCCTTACTTCCATCCAACACAAGCAATTTCAAATTCAAATTCCAATTCAAAATCGTAAATTGATAATAATCAAAATATATCAAATATCAAAAATAAAAAATAATAAAACTATAATTAAGCTCTTAATTTTCAAACAATTTTGAATTTAAAGACTTCAATTTAAATGAATTCAAATTCGAAGTTTTAGAAATTTGACAATTTGCTAATTAAAAAACATCAAAATTGTATAATTTTCAAGTTGAACGCTGTCAAGAGTAAAAAACTTAGTTTTAAGCTACCAAGCCTAACTCGACGTACTAAGTATTTAATGAATTTGATAATTTAATAATGGATCATTACATAATTAAGCACCAAAAGTCAAAACGACAACTTCCAGACTATCATTATTTTATTATTGTTACTAATAGTTAATGTTCATGAAACAAGACAACCAAAACGTATAAGTGACGTGACGTTTTGGCAATGTACAATTTCCCTCATCAGACAAAAATCTATAGATTATTTGAAAAACTTTTGTCTAAAAATTCAAACAAACTTAAAAATAACATAAGGTTGAAAATTGATATTAAAATCAGCTCACCAGTTAGTATCACGTAGACTGGAAAAATTTCAAACAGGAATGACATCTGCATATAAAATTATGTGAATGCTCGTGTAAAAAACCAAAAAAGCGTATTTAAATTGATAATCAGAAACTATATATGATAAACCTGTAATAAATATGAAAGAATTATTATAGTAAATATGAAAGATTACTAATACATTATGATGTGAAAGTTGTTTATAATATGGAAATGATGATATACGTATTAAATTTGTAGGTTAGTAAGTTTTTTTTCAAACAAGATTATAGATATAAAATTAATAAAATGTTGTTACCTGAAGATAATCTGGATTCAAAATTAAAAGGAGAAACAGTAATAATTTTTTGTATGAATTATGATCATTTTTGTAGTAAAATTTTAGAATGAAACCGGAGAACCAGCTCCAGTTCCATAGTCGATTACACGAGCACTGACTTACATTCTATAGATGGTACACATTTTAGGTGAAATTACCATTATTTATTTATATTATTATTATTATGATTTTTTATTTTTTATTATAATTATAATACATCATTATACATTATATTATATTTATTACTTATTTATACCATTTACTACCATTATCAATACCAATGCTAATCTTGCTAGGATTTATGGTTTGTCTAAAATTCGTAAAATTGATTGTCCTCTCATGCCTGTTATTTCTTCTATTAATACGCCAACTTATTTCTTAGCAAAAACTTTTAGTAAAATTATCTCTGATTCATTACCAACTTATAAATATTCAGTTAAAAATTCTATCGCTTTCAAAGATCGTATGTCTAATCTTAAAATTCCAGATAATTATATTATGGCATCTCTTGATTTAACTTCTTCATTTACTAATATTCCCTCTTATTTGGTTTCAGGGGGTATTAAGGATCGTCGGTGTTTTATTAATCATAATACTAATATACCATTAGATGAATTCGAAAAGGGTATTCTGCATTTACTTGATTCTACTGTTTTTAAATTTGATAATGTTCTTTACAAACAGTCTTTTGGCACTCCGATGGGGTCTCTCGTATCTCCTATATTATCTGAATTGGTAATGCAAGATTTGGAATCTTTTGCCTCCATCTTTTGACTCCAGTGCTATGAAATGGGATGATGTAGAAATTTTACATTAAGAAAATAATTATTTTAGACGTTCTTTTGTTGAGATAGTTTTTATCAAAAAAGAAGATGATAAAGCCATGAACTTAATCTCTGATTTGAACTCTTTTAATGATCCATACAGGATGATTATAGATTTTTTACATAAATTTTACGTCTGTAATAGTTTTATGATTTCATATTGTTAATTCTTCGTTATTTTTTTTATAATCATTGATGATTGTGAATTTGACTTGTTGTTGGTCTAGTACGTACGCCCCTGATCAAGCCCCCTGATCAAACCCCCTGATAAAGCCTGGTCAAGCTCGAGTGAAACGCTTCATCTGGCCAGGGCCTGTGTTGATTGCTAGGCTAGAACGTCAAGCTTTGCCCAGGCTTGACCTTAGTTAGTTTATTATCGATTCCTATTGGTATTTTAGTTTTGGGCAGGTTTCTTTTTTCTTTTACATCAGAATCCTTGAATCTGAAAGCATTTTCCACATTTTTTGAAGAGCGAGGTGCATGAGAATTCATTTTCTTATGCGCAAATAGTTCACTTTGACAATATATTATTGAGAACGAGAGGTTGAGGACACGGCGTCACTGCACTGAATTGTAAAATCTTAAACACTGGAGAAAAACTTAGAAACCGATATAAATATGTATCACACATCTTGTTACTCTTTTTTCCTTATCAATGAATTAGGAATTTTTGAGCACGTTTCCAGTCGAGAACGTCGAGTTGAAAACACACTGATCACCGAATGTCAAGTGCCGCCTTTGTCCTAGATTCCTTGTAAGCATCAAATTTTACGTTGGAAGTCTAGAATAAAGAAAACTCGTCCCTCCGAAAATGGTCTTGAGGTTCAGGTCGATTCGGATGCAATTGGTCCACATCGTGCCAGAATAATGCAGCATCATCTGCCATTAAGAAATACAAGCTAGAACCAGGCTAGGGGCCTCCGGTTTGGCCCAAGCACGGGACCGGAAAGAAACCAAGCGATTTCCGCACAGGATTAAATCGTTTGAAATTATTTTTTATGAATTTTTTAGAATATATTATGTTCATTTATATATATTCAAATGATTGGAAATTACTTAAATTTATGATTATAACTTGGAATCATAAAATCAAAAAGTTTTAGTTTGAGAATCGTTCAGCTTCTCTTCTACAGTCACGTATTGTTAAATTTTAAGTTGTTACGGTTGAAGATCTGTGATAAAAAATTGTTCATATTTGAAGAACTTATATTTACGATTGAGAACTTAGATATTGTTCAATTTTGAAGGTTTGAATTCAAAATGGTCTAATTATGAAAATATTAATTTCATATTATTCGATTTGAAACATTTTCAAGATAAAATGTTCCAATTTCATACACCTCTGATTTCAAGTTGTCTAATGTAAGCATCAAAGAAATGTAGACAAATATTACGATTAATTTTTTCTACCTGCAGCACTTCATACAAATTATTTTATTTATTCATTTAACTTATTTTTTATTTATACAAAAATTTTCCTTTTATCATTCTTAACAAGAAACTTTTAGTTCTGATTTTCGAACTTTTTACACTATTCAGGTTGACTGTAAATGATCCTAAAGTCAGTAATAATTGTTTGAATATGTGTAACATAATGACGATCGTTATTCTCCTTCTTTATGTGTTTATACTCTATCCCTTTCTTAAGTTTAAAAGTCTTTACGGATCCATTACATATATTCTTATCTACAATCCTGGTATACTACTTTGCCAACTATTTTTACAATATCGTCTTAACCATTATTCTGAATCCTATACACTCACGACCTTGACCTGGGCTTCCACTTTCTCTTACCACTATCAATATAAATATTGTAACTCAATTCGGCAACACTACTTCCTCATTCTCCATCTTTATGAGACTTTTTTGGACTTTTCTCTACCCCGTGCAACAAGCTCTCTCTCTCTCTCTCTCTCTCTCTCTCTCTCTCTCTCTCTCAACTCTTTAAGCTTCTTCATCAATTTCTCACGCTGACCATTCCCATTCAAAATTCACTTCATTCTCTCTTCCATACTCACCCCTCCACCTTCGTCACCTGTACACGCCTCTAAAATATGCAACCATCATCTCTTGCTCATCATCTTCCTCCTATTTCGAACGTCCCACATTACCCCTTCTCTCTCTGTCCATAGTTTTCCGGGTACTCGCTTGTGCAATCTAGCTTCCCTTCTCCCTTCTCTGTTTCTCTTCAAAATTCCAGGATCTTTTTAGTTGCCTGACCACCATTTTCCCTCGTCCTATTTCTTCTCTCAGCATATAATCTGGGCAGCTCCAACTCACCCCCATGACCCATCTCAGAAATCTCTCATGCAGACTCTCGACACTCTTATGCTCCTTCCATCCTCAAATAACTACTTCATAATTCAACACTGACCACACCAGCATGTCGAAAATCCACACTTTCAGCCTCCAGTCATCCTTGAACCTTCTCTTCCTTACACTCCACACTTGTCCCGTTACTTTACCCGCACATTCCAGACTCTTCCTCACCTGCAACTTGTTTCCTCCTCCTGCTCCGGACCAAAAACCTAGGTAGCAGAACTCCATCACCAACTCTACTACCTCGCTATTTTTCTTTCATTCGTATTCTACTCTACATTTTTCATCCCTAAAACGCATCATTTTAGTCTTACTCACATTCACCCTTAAATCTTTTTCTCTCACTTACTCTTCAAACGCTCTCATCATCAGATTCAACCTTCCTTCATCATTCGTTACTGGAACTTCATCGTCTACATATGCTAGTGAATACAGTTTGCCTGTTCCCGATATTGACCCCCCCCCCCTCCTTTTTTCTTTCCTTTCCCTCTTCTCTTACAAGTCTGCTAATGGGAAGCTAAACAGAAGAGGGCTCAACGGGCATCCTTGCCTTAGTTCCCTCTCTGTCCAGGATTCCTCTCTTTTTTTTCCTCATATCTTCACCCTCATCTTAGTTTTCACAAATATCTCGTTCATCCTCTCTATCAAACCTTTTTCTACTACTCTCTCTTTCATGGCCTTCATGGTTCAAGGAGACAAATGCTGTTCTGAAATTCACAAACAGTGCGACTAGTTGCCCCTTCTTCCGCCCCAAGTTTCTATTGACTAGAAACTTGAATACGTATATGTTATCTGTGGTCCCCACATCTTTTCTAAAACCCATTTGGTTATTTGGTACACTTTCCTCTTCCTCCATTTGTTTTGCCGTCCTCTTCCTAAGCCCTTCCGCGTAAATTTTATAGCCCACTGATATACAGGTACGTGTGATACCTCTGTATTCGTATACCCTTTTTCCCTTTCCTTTCCTAATCAATGGCACTACTCGCCCTGTCTTCCATTCCTTCGGCCACTCTTTGCCTCTCCAGACCTTATTGAAAATCCTCCACATCTCTTCTTTCACCCCTTCTTCACAATATTTCAGCGCTTCGTTCTCTACGCCATCCTTAACTGTTGCTTTGTTTCTTTCCAGCCTTGCGATCGCTTTATTCATCTCGTCCCTACCACCGTCTTTTTTCCTTCACGCTTCACCCTATTTTCACTCCCCATAGCATTCTCTTTAAATACTCCATCCACTCGTCCGACCCGATTTCCTCATTCATGCCCTTCTCTCCAGCTCTTTTCCTGTTTATCACTTCCCATTCCCTCCCTTCCTCTACCACTTTCTCGACCTCTTCCGTGTATCTTTCCTTCTCCCTCTGTCTTTTTTCACTCAACAATCTCTCGTGGTCTCTTTCTCTCCTGTTCAGTTCCCTTTCCGCCATTTCCCCTTTCCTCCAATCACTTACAGTTTTTTTCGTCCTCTCTTCCAACCATCAGCTTCTTTATTCTTTCTTCTGCCAGAATGTAATTTATTACGGTGTCCCCTTTACCAGTGACGGTCATTTACTCTTTTTCATCTCCCTTGATATTGCCGTTACAAATAAACCATCCTGCCTCTCCCAACAAGTCTAGAAGCCTCCTGCTCTTCCGATCCGTTTCCCTCTGTTTTAAGTTTCTTACATACAACCGCCACAACCATTTTTCCTACTTTTATTCTTCTCACCATTGTTCCATCCTTTTCCTCCGTATTCTTTTTCTTTTCTTCGTCTATCACAATTTCCTTTCTTACCCCTGACACCATGCCACTCATACCTTCTTTCTTTCTTTTCACTCATGCCTTCCTTCAGCGACTTCTTCTTTCCCATAGCTTCATACCTCTCTTCCTCATTCCCTACTTCCACTAAAAGCATACATGGTGGTCCTTCTTTTTTCTCTCCTACTCTCTTTATACCTTCCACTGTGACTTTTGCACCGATGTCTCTCACCAGGTTCTTAACCCCTTCCTCTCCATTTTCACTGTCTACTTGCATACCCTTAATTATTATATCCTTTGTCCTCCTTGCCCTTTCTTCCCCTTCCATTCTTCATTTAACCTTCTTCAGTCGCAAATGTAACCTTTCATTTTCCCGATACATGCTCGCTCCACATTCTTCTGTTCCTCTACTACCTACCTCTTTCACCTCATGTTCATTCCTTATGTCTAGTTTGCTCACTCTCTCTTCTCACGCATTCATGTCCCTTCTTTTTTCCTCCTCATTCTTTTTCTGCCTTTTCGCTATTTCGAAAATTTCGCTATTTTGAAAATTTTCAATCTAGATTGTATCATTAAAGAAAATCCTGTTCAAAAAACTCTCGGAATTGTTTAGGATTCCCAACGCGATATCCTTACATACACGGTTCGAGCCATCGACGCTCAAAACACTTCTACCAGGAGAAAGTTGCTATATGAAATTTCAAAAATTTTCGATCCTCTCGGACTTTTGGGGCCGGTGGGTCTCTACGCCAAAGTCTTGATACAAGATTGTAGAAAATCTGAAACCACTGGGGTAAATCAATTCCTCAAGACATTTATACTAAATGGAAATTATTAACTGATCAGCTCTCATGCTCACAGAATTTTTCAGTGCCGCGAAAATTCTTGTGCGAAAATCCAATCGAAATCGAAATCCATGGTTTTTGTGATGCATGTTTTCATGGTTATGGAGCATGTCTCTACATTAGATCTCTTGATGCGAAGAGAATTGTTACAATTAACCTGGTTTGTAGTAATTATAGGGTGGCTCCATTAAGTGCTGTCACAATTCCACGGCTAGAACTTTGTGCAGCTACAATTCTCAAAAAACTATACGTCGAATCAAAAGCGCAATTCGAGTATCCGATAAAGAGAGTTGCTTTTTGGTCAGTTTCCACAATCATATTGTGTTGGTTGAAAAAGGCTCCTCATTTGCTAAAGACTTTTGAATCAAATAGGGTTGCCGATATCCAATCTCTGGAAGATAAAGTCCAGTAGAGACACATCAGATCGGAAGTTAATCCTGCCGATTCGCTTTCTAGGGGACAACTACCATGAGATTTCATCAGAAACACGTTTTGAACTACAGGCCCAGGTGGTTAGCTCAACCTGAAAAAGAATGGCCTAGGTCTGTCGAACCATTTTCGTTAGAAGTGTCTGGTTTGAAAAGGGGTGTTTTTTTGCTTAAGACTGCGACTTGTGACTATATCTATTCTCGGGTTTCATCATACAAACGTCTCACAAGACTCGTGGCGTATTTTCTACGTTGGAAAAATCTAAAATCTCAAAGAGATCGTTCACTATCATGTCGGGAAATGATCGATGCTGAACGTCGTATGGTGGCGATGATACAACGTGAAAGATTCCCAAAGGAAATCAAACATCTCGCGACCACTCGAGAGGTGGCTCCCGGTGAGACCACAGTTTCGTATCGAAAGCCTATCAAATTCGATGAGTTGAATCCTTTTCTCGACGAGTGCGAT
Organism: Melikaiella ostensackeni; assembly: GCA_032362435.1. Taxonomy (NCBI): domain Eukaryota; kingdom Metazoa; phylum Arthropoda; class Insecta; order Hymenoptera; family Cynipidae; genus Melikaiella; species Melikaiella ostensackeni. The sequence continues at coordinate 21,719 of JAUMHM010093623.1, forward strand.
CTCATTCGCGTGGGTGGTCGCTTGGAAAAGTCAGATTTGATCTATAATCAAAATCACCCTCTCTTTATACCTAGCAAACATCCAATTACTTATCTCATCATCCGTGAATGTCACGAAGACAATAAGCACTCCGTTATCCAATCAACTTTATACACTCTCAGGGAAAAATTCTGGATTTTTAACGGAAAAAATCAAGTCAGGAAAATCGTTCATCAATGCATCGAATGTATTCGACAACGACCTAGAATGATGCAAGCTCAAATGGCTGTCTTGCCTAGAGTTAGAGAAACGGAAGCTCGAGCTTTCAGTAGCACAGGGGTAGATTTTTTCGGCCCTATTCTCATCAAAGAAAAGAAGGTTCGCAACAGAAGTTTCATCAAGATCTATGGTTGTGTTTTTATCTGCATGGTGTCTAAGGCGGTGCATATCGAACTTGCAACCGATCTCGCGACAGAAGGTTTTTTGGCAACTTTGCGTACAATCTTGAGTCAGCTGACTGAACTAGTTCGTTTGAATTCGAAGCTTCTTGTATATTTTGTAAATATGTTACCTCGTTATAATCTTTTAAAGCCAAAGTCAACAAAACTGATCTGATTTGAGTCAAACTCGTTGTACATATCGTAAATACGTGAGATTTTGTTCAAATCCTCATTTTGAAGATAACGTCGAATAAGTTGTCAAGCAATTTCAAACATTACTTGGTTGTGATTAAAGTACCAAATCATAGGAGCAGTCCTTCCAAAGGAAACTAACTTCAGTAGTACAAATGTTAACTATCGTTCAATGTTTGCATTGTTTATCGTTCTATATTCAAATTAGTTCTAAGTCTGAGTATGCATTTATATTCATTTTTATTATAGTTATATCTAACTATGCTTCATTTCGTTAAATGTAATTCAATTCGTTTCGCAGCGTTGGCTGAGAGCATGTTACGGCGTAACATACTTTTTCATGCGAATCAAAATTTGAGATATGAACATTTACGCGCGAAATTTCAAATCAAGAACTACCGGAAGGTAAAAGGAAGGGGCCCAAAGAGAGAGAAAGAGAGAGAGAATGAGTGTGTACGTGCGTGCGATCGGCGTTGGATCCAGTCAGTCGGCTATCTCAGCCCGTCCGGACCTCCGTCGTGTCCGATCGCTTACAAGGCAATTATCGCTTTTTCTCCACTGATTCCTACCGAAGTAAATCAGAATGTTCATCCTTTTCTTCACTGATTCCCTTCGAAGGAAATCAGGATGTTTTCAAACTAAACCGACAAATTTCTTTGTCCGCAAACGCGAGTGTGTGACGCCAACGCAGATCCGCCATAAACGCGGCTGTTTTCTCTGGAATCGGTCTTCGTGTTTTCGAGTTTTCATTTTGGTGAATTAGTGAATCATCTGTACATTTTAGTTTTTTCCTCTTGTTCTCAATAAATCTGGGTTTTTTGTGCCGTACGGCTTTTTCCCATAAAACCGGGTTCTATTTCACATTCCTACACATCTCATAATAAAATTAAGCCTTTTTCCCTTAAACTATTTCGGGGGGTCTGAAGTGCAGTGAGTTTCAGTGTTAAAATATCATTAATCGAACTAAGTTGCTGAGCCACCTAAGGCAAGGCAATTCAAAATAATGCACGCACTGACACTGATTTTCTAAGCAATGTATATTGTAGTCTCATTTTAGCTACTTATAAGTAGCAACTTCCCCAGTAAAAAGAAACTAATTGGGGCGAATTGAGGAGGATACGCTAGAAGCCCTCGTGAGTCTCGCTTCACGACAATCACGAATTGTAGCAGGTTGTGAATTCATGTTATTTCGTGAAAAGTAATATAATCTTCAAATATCCTATTCACCCGAATTCAGGGAAAATTTGTAGGGTAACCAATTCGAGTGTATTCATCAGCATAAATTAATTTCAGTGCAGGCCAATTCAGTTCAACTTGCCCGGTTTGAAGACAAACTGCAATTCGTCTCAATTCGTCAACGCGAATGCAGTTAATGTCTGGTCTATTCAATCGAATTCGCAAGGTATAACCATTGCGCTAGCCATAAACGATCCGTTGTAAATATCTGTCGAAGAATTCCGTAGCTCAGTGGTCGCTCTCTGGACTCATACACTTGAGGTGGCTGGTTCGAGTCTAGAGACATGCACTTTTTATTAATTTTTGTTGAAATGACCTTGACCACGAATTCAGGCGAATTCACACGCATTCAATTCGTGCGGGCTCAAATCATTTCAACGAGTCAGAAAGCAAGATTCGGGCGAATTCAAAAATGTTAATTCGCCGCAATTAGTTTTTTTTACTGGGTCTTAATGTCACACATATTTGAACGGTTCCCGCTTTTTATGATACGTAGAACACTCGAGAAGACATCAATCTTGAGCAGGCTTATGAGCACATAGTGTAGCTAACTTCACTCCTGAGCATGCAGCCGTGGTGAAGAGGAGAGCTGCCCATAATATAATTAACTTATAACACTAAAATGTTCTGCATGTCCAAGAGTGAAGTAACTCAAGTAAATGTAATGACTATAATGTCTTTCCGTTCGAACATTTAATATATTTTTCATCACTCTTAGCTCCAAGTCAGTTTTAAGTCTGTTTTTTTCCAACTTTAAGTAAGTGATTATATATTAACATCTGTATAGATTAGCGTATTAAGTAACTCTTTTTTAATCAAAAAACGTTTATGCGATAGCCTCAAATGTTTGTTTCCTGAAATACTCGTATATATGTATCCCGAGGAGGTCCAGCGTCGCTGGAGGAAGGATTGGTCAATAAACTTCTCCATACGCATAAAACAACTAGTAGGTCGAAAACTTTCACAAGTTCGACAAACATATGTGTGATTTATAGTATTTGTATTAACGCCGTTTGGCGTGATGTAAAAAGGTATTTCATATATAAATGAAATTATTTGTCAGGCTACGAAACCTGCAACCCGTAAAGTTATACAGTCCGCTTATTTTTAAGGAGATTATAATATTTGAAGTATCTAAACTAACATTTTGGAGCAAGACTCCAAGTTGTTTCACCCTTTTCTTCGACCACTGATATAATTTCAAATTTTGATCAAGTTTTCTTTCTTCGGTCTTACGGTCCAAAAAACAAACAGAAAAAACGATTCTTGTTGATAAAAAACATCGTTTTCATTTTCTACGTTTCTGCTCTCGATGCGGGCCTTCATCAGGAAGGTTTTCCACTCTGAAATAAATAGTGTTCTTATAATAAAATTGAAACTAAAATACAAATAACCTACTGAGTATAATAAAATTTTGTTTGTTTGTTATTACCTGATGTTAATTACGTAGAGTCACAAAGATATATTTTAGAGTCAATAGCATTAATATGATAAAGCTCGATAAAGTACAGATTCAACTTTCACGTCGCAAAACATAAGTTATTTTCAAAATTTGAGCCATAAAAATTTTCTCAAGAGGCTCCAAACCAGTTAAATTACATTTTAGGAGAAAGAAAATTCCAAGTATGTATCAGGACGATGAAATACAACATTGAACTGGCATTAACATTGATGCTATAGATGATACTAAATGGACGATAATGAACAGGTCAAATTTTCAATTGAATCACAGATAAGAAAAGCGCGCCAAAGCTCATGGATTCAAAATTGTGAATAAATTTTTTTTCTATATATATATTTTTTTTCATTCATAATTTTGTGTTATAATATCAAGTTTAATGTATAATGCATTGATACATCTGGTTATTATTCAGTACTTCAGTCTGAAGATTGATTGAAATTTTAGTAAATTTTTTTATAAAAATAGATTCAATAATTCGCCGCTTGTAAATGTTTTGTTCTCTAGCTAAAATTATAATATTATTATAATGTATGTATGTATGTATTTTATTACTCTCCCTTTTACGGGTTTGAGGGCTTCGTTCCCTTTACATCATTTACAGTTTCACTTAACCACTATGCCTCATACTTAACTTAATCTTTAGTCGCTTCGCCTT
>JAUMHM010093657.1:0-25673 GCA_032362435.1 Melikaiella ostensackeni
TCAGCTATAAAAAATTTTTTGGCATATTGCTTTTTGGCTCACTAACGTACAACATTTTGACCTTTAAAATGATCCTTTATTCATTGAGCTACCATTTTTTCTTCACTTACTTTTTTAATATCAAAGCCACAGGACTCGAATTTTCTCGCCGATAGTAATTCAGAATCCCACTACACCCATTTCATTCAGCCAACAGAAGGAAAGTGTAATCTAACCCTGAGTACAATATATAATCCTGATTTTAAGAAAGTTTGAATTGAGACTTAGTCTTGAAAGACACTGACGGCATTATCTTTCTCGACGCCTCCTTAACCCTGATGAAACCATTTCTTTTTTTCGAAGAATGCTTTTCTCGAAAAAGGAAATACCTACGCCAGCTGTGTGATTTTTCGCCATGCCAAAGTTAAACTTCGAAGCCACAGATTATATGGAGCTTATAGACTGGGATGCTGTAGAAGTCACAGAGCCTCCACTTCTGGCACATTTAACACCAAACCAGCTACAACTTAATATTGATCAACAAGGTGAACTACCAATTGATTTTCACAAGTTTCAATGGCTTTCACAAGAGATAGAAAGGGGTCAAGCTGTAAAGCTTGTCACTGAAGCTACCACATCCGTCACCAAAAAATAGAGAGATGGCTTCATCAGGGCTAAGGTGGCATCGAGAAAGATAATGCTATCAGTGTCATTCAAGACTATATTGCAATTCAAATTCTCTTAAAATCAGGAGTACATATTGTACTCAGGGTTAGATTACACTTTCCTTTTGTTGGGTGAACGGGATGCGTGTAGGGTAGGACTCTAAATGGAGCAACCTCCTAAGCATAGCGGTGCATCCTGGGTATATAGTTTTGTTGAATAAAGAAAACTAGCGAAGTGCTATAAACAAATTATGGAGAAAAAAAAACTTCATTGATTATAGCAAACCTTGAATAATGACCAAAAACTAATTATTATGACTTCTCAGAGATAGAAAAAGCTATTTTATATTTTTTAAGGGTTTTACTTATACACTCAACTCTGGATTTGAGTCACCTGGATTCAAGTCCTTCCTAGAATTTCTGCATTCGTTGATAAGGGGGTCCGAAGGGCAGGGAAAGAGGCGCGGAATGAAACCGGAATGAAACTTTACAATTTTCTTTTTTAGACAAAAAGAAATAAAGGACATCAAACATTCATCATACAATTGAAAAAATTTGTATTTCACGGTACACCCTACTCCGCAGCCGCTTGAGTTTACGTATCATGATGAGCCTCAATGCGCAACTTAGCCGTTATTTCGGAATTGTTCGTACTCTTTCAATTTACGAGTACTTTGCGAGTTTACGCAGAAAATGCTCGATTTTTGTGCAATCAATGTACAGGACTTTGGTCTCTTTATGTCTGTCCTCCATGAGTGTCAACGAGGTTCAGCCCCCCCTCGAAAAATATTGTATACCCCGTTATGCGATCCGGCGGTTCAATTGAGAATACTGGGGTATATTCGCATATAAACAGACATGAGCACTGCCGTGATTTGGAAGAACACCGTTTTCTGCAAAGTGAACGAAGCCGAAAAAATCGAGGAAAAATGTTCGAATCTTTAATCGCGTGTATCACAGATTCTAATTTTTTTCTGGACTTTCTTGGTTACTCTTCACTAATTTGCATATGATCTTTTCATTTCTGCAAAAAAATGTTAATTAATTGTCTAAAATACAGTTCAGTGTTGATTGGAATAGTGAAATTCGAGAAAACGCCGTAACCGGCAGTTACGGCTCTCTTTGAATTACGAACCTCAGAAACAGGTCTGTCGTGATTTGGGAGAGCGCCATTCACGTAGTTTGGAACTTATATAAATGCAGTTATGGCGTTTTTTGAATTACATACCATTTTTCTTGGGGTTAGATAATTCAGGAGAACGCCGTAAGCATATACGGACCTCTTCGAAATCACGACGACTCCAGGCGACCATCCGATACTTAAGTAAAGTCTGTAACTGCCCGTTACGGCATTCTCTCAAATTTTTCTGTGACGTATTCAGTCATCTGTGTTTTTCGCCTGCAGTTAATGGTCAATTACGGCTCTCCCTCTCTCTCTCTCTCAAATCACGGCTCGCCATTCTTTGCAGTTAACGGTGTTTTTCCAAATCACGGCAGATCAGTATGTAGATACTGTCAAGTGAGTGCTACGCAAAACAAAGGGCGGTTAGCGATTTGTACGTGTCTATTTATTTTGAAATAATACTTTTTGCAACACCTCCTCTAAGGTTGCACTTTATGATCCTCTAAATAATGTGTGAAGTGGCTTTTTTCAACACAGTGACGTCACAGGGTGTGAAGTAGTCACTTTAAATACCGGCAGACATTATCGCGCATACGCAATTTGAACAGGCAATTTTACACACGGGTTGTGAATCGTAAAATTGTGCCTAAATTTATTTCAGAAGTACATCCACCATAATTTATTTAGAGCGGATTTAGAATTTAATTCAAGGGGTTGATGACAAAAGGAGAGAGAAGAGAAAAGAGTAGGCAGGAGAGGTGCGGGAGGGGGGGGGACAAAAAATTTGAGTAAACAGATCCAAAATTTTTTTTTATTTTGCCGCATGGAGGCATATATCCGAATAAATTTCCGAAATTTTAAGCTCAGGACAAACTCCAGGTTGAAAAAAGAGTCGCCCGGGCCATTTTGAAGTTGGAACTTCGAAAACCCACTTTAAAAAAAAAACGCATCTAAAGTTGGCGAGTGCCATAAGCGCAAGTGTTTCATTTTTTCTTCAAACATAACCCACTTCCATTCATTCCATTCATTCATTTCATTCAACTTCCATTCACCCACTTCCGGGACATGGGTATAATGATACTTTTAACCCTTGTTCACAAAAACGTGAAAATCTCCTAAACTACGACCGAAAAAGTGGGTCCTTTCCTTGCAAAACGTCAAATGTTTATTTTTACTAAAAAAATTTAAGATCTATATAAACCTACACATCACGCAAAGATCGAAAACAAGACGAACAGGGATTGGTGGTAAGATCTATCTAGATCGCTGAAACGAAGAGAAAAAATGATTTAAATAAAATCGTTACTTTTTGTAGGAGGGAGGGGAGCTTCTTGCCAAATAAATAATTCAAATATCCACTAAGTTCGTTTGAATTATAATCTCATAAATTAGTCGAGAATTAGCTGATTTTTTAAGAATGGGTACTTGGCGACGATTCGATACTTTCTATAATATTACATATTTGTATACAATTGAAATAATCAATTCGCATTGGACTCGTTTAAGACTAACTTTCGTATCTTTCGTGGCATTTTGAAGAGAAAATCTTAAATTTATGAGGCGAAACATATCACAAGATCAGACAACAAACGTTTGAAGGAACAAAAAAATAGCATTTTTCATGAAAAGGGCTTACAGATATGAAAAACTTTAAAAACCATTTTGAAAACGTACATACCTATGTGATCAAAAAGTTCTCCGCCTGAACAGTATTCAATAACCATAAAATAATGGGACTCAGTCTCAATGACTTGATAAAGTCTACATACGTGTTTATGCAATAAAGTTTTCATTGCTTCAATTTCTAATTTCACTCTTGGCAAATCATCCTGTAAAATACATAATTAAATTTGGTGAATTCATGAATGATTCTCAAGTTTTGAATTTAACCTACAGATTTTAGAACACACCTTTTTCAATTGGACAAAAAACAAGAGAAATATTGTTAAAAAACGGAAAAAAGTCATTTTTGCCATTTTTGGCGCCTTTCTGTCATATTTTTTAAATAACATTTTACCAAGTAACAACACTGACTTCTACCCTTGATATTATTATCCTAGACACACCACAGATTTCATTACACATAATTCAATATCAAAATAATTGACACGCCCCACGACATATTAATCGGGTGACGGAGAAATGGTGGTGCCCGACGGATTAAAAAAAAAAACAAAGTCGCATCCGAGATATGGCAGAGCTGGACGGGAACATGAAAGGATTGATTCGAAAAAATTACTCACATACAGGACTGAGGTACACTATACGTGAACCCCTGAATTCCAACATTATGTCCATATAGAAAAATCCTCAGAATTGACCCCTCCCACCCTCCTAAGTGCGTGACGTCATTTATGGATGACGCCTTATATTCAAGAATTGACAAAAACATTTTATATTGGGGTCATTGGTATTATCGAAATTAATACATTCAAGACAGCTAACAAAACAAATGCTGGTCCCATATTTCTTGCCCTTAACAAATCGTGGCCCTAGAACCACAGGGTTCTACCACGAATTATAAAAGCCACTTGATTCTCATTTGTTTGCTATGTGAAGTAATAAGGAGTAAATATAAATGACATGTCTTCCAGAAATTCATGATAGAACCCTGTAGTTCTAGGGTCACAAAATATCAATGGATGCAAATAAGACTATGCCATCATTTGGTTCTGATATTAAAAGTCTACGTATTTTTAATATCAGAACCAAATGATGGCATAGTTTTATTTGCACCCATCGATATGTGTACGTTGAAATGAAAAGGAAACAGGTTTCCGTTATGAAGTTACGTACAGGGACATATAGCCAGATAACTTTCCGAAATTTTATGCCAAAAACGAACCCGCTAGTTGAAAAAAACAAGGCACCGGCGCAATTTGAAGGTGGAACTTTGACAAACCGCTTTTCAAGAAAAACGCATTTAAAGTTGGCGAGCGCTTTATGCACCAGTGTTAAGTTTTATTTTCAAACGCAAAACAAACCCGCTTTCGGTTCATTCTGGAGCACGAGAATGGTGCTAAAAGATAGAAGCAAAGCTAGAATATATTAAAATCGGTTAAAATTGACCATTTTCGGTTTTAATGTGGAGGAAATACTTTGACCTTTGCTTTCTCTTTCGACATAATAATGCTGGAAGACGTTTTTTCAAATCTTTCAGATCTTTGAGAAGGTTGAAATTTCGTAACAATACATGCTAATCGAATTGATGGCTAACTTAAATTTTCAGAAGTATAGTTTTTTTAATAAACAGAAAAAACCAAAATCACTGAAAATACAGAAAATTTCGGTGAGGCTTTTTATATTGCTCTTAACATGGAGAATAATACTTTGAACTTGCAGCTATTAACGGTGGAATTTCACGATACTTGCACCAATTTTACCGTAAAAATGTAATATTACTACGAAAGATCAGTGGACATGAAAATACAGTGATGGACGCGGTAGATTTCCACCATAATTTGATCGTTCATCAGTGTAATTTTACCACGTCTTTTACCGTGTTCGATGCGGTAATTTTACATCAATTTTTTTACGACGTATAGGAAACTACAGCGCTTTCTTAAGAAAATATTCACATTTTCAAAATATTTGCAATATTTTTTCAAAAAATTAACACAATTATTTCCGCCTTGAACTTATTTAGTGCAGAATGATGACAGCTAGAATCCGGCTGTGGAGTAAAATTATGATTAATGTATTATCAAAGTTAGAAGGAAATTGTTTAGGCTATGATCAACAGCCACTGGCCGGTACTGTGTAACACACAAATCTAAGTAAAAATTTCAATAAACAGAAAACCATCAGCAGACAATAAACATTCTATTCATTGCGCTGGCTATGATTTCGTTTAAAATAAGATGTCCCCTCAAAAAAACAGTCGTATTCTAGATTTCGCCGTGCTGATTTCGAAAACGATATTGAATTTTCCGAAAAAAGGTTGCATTTTTTTATAAACAATTGCTTTAAATAAATAAGAACAAATTATTATATTTTTCGGGAAAATTAAATAAAATCACATACGAAAGGCATCGTGTCATTTCTTCCCACGAACAATGGTTTTCGAGTTATGAATTTTTGAAAAAATTGAAAAATCCCGAAAATTCCAGAAGTGCGAAAACGATGCAGCTCCGAAAGTATAGTTCGTACGAATAATCACCATCACGCATTTTTTATCCCTTAACGTATGGTTTTACTCGAATTCGTACTAAAAACATTAAATTGTTTGTTAATAATCATTTTTACAATAACAAAATGACGAAGATTACTTTTTTCACAGGGTTTTTATTTTATATCGACATTTAACTTGACCTAGCTTGAGTATGGTCAATATAATACATTAACTTTTGAATTATTATAAAAAATTATCTTGATTATGCAATTAATAAATTTCTTATATCTGTTTATAATTACCAGTAACTTGATCCTTTTTGTAATGACATGACAATAGTTATATTGTTAATTAATTATTGATAATCAAGCATAAAGAACTACTCATTTCTAGAAGATTGATATACTACAAAAAGAGGTTTTATTTATTATAAATTAATGATGTTAATGAAGAAAATTTTGACGACAATTAGGCTAGGTCAAGTTAAATGTCGATACAAAACAAAAACCCTGTGAAAAAATTAATTTTCGTCATTTTGCTATTGTAAAAATTTTTATTAACAAACAATTTAATAATATATAGAGGTGGGATTATATTGACCCATCGACAACTTCATCTATGACGAGAAACTTCTTATAAAACATATAAGAAATAAAATTCACTGAAGAGGGCCACTATCGTGTGCCGAAACGTTTGAAGCAATTTAAATTGTATTCATTTATTGGACCCTAAAGCCAATTCGATCACCAATTCTAAAATAATTAATATTTTGAATCCTTACAATTTCGTGCGTCGATTGAAAATAAATTGATGGACTTTCTGTAATTTTCGGAGATATTAATTCTTTAGTGCAGCCGCGCGGCTTCACTATCCACGCGCAACGACCGGCACAGAGGGGCGAAATTAAAAAAACAGAGTTCTAAATAGCTTTTAGAACACAATTCTCAACCGATTTCAGATTTTTATGAAGCAAACTTTGGAACTGAATTTGAAATTGGCATATGCAAGCGATTCTTAACTTGTTATATTTTTAAATTTTATAGTATGCAAATAGGGAAACAAAATCAATTCTTTTCTTTCTCTTCTATCTTCTTGTAAACAACTTGCCTACGTTAATTATCTTTTGTATTCGATGCGCCTGGGGGTGTTGAAGAAAAAAATATTTGATAAGTAATGTTACTTGTCATGAACAAATTATAATATTGAATAGTGAACATTATGGACTGTTCATTTTTAAAGTAGTATTGAATAAATAATATAATAATAATAATAATAATAATGATAATAATAATAAAATAGTAAAAATAATAATAATAGTAATATTAAATAATAAAATTCCTTGATTTTAACGACAAGGTGTAGTTGATCATGAAAATGTGTCACTCGATATGATTTATTAAGGTTAAGAAACAAATTATATAAATAAATGCACATTCTAGATGTTACAGATATAAATAAATCTTTTTTTTTTAATTCTCCGCAATTTAAATTTTCAATGATATCTATTAATATGAAAATGAAAAAAATATCTCCTACACAGAAATAAATAGTAATTATTTTATCCTGAAAATATTTTTTAAATATTGTACAAAAAATTATTCTGTCCAATATTTTGCCTACATAAAATATTTTCTACACAGAATATATTCTACACAAAATTAAATAGTAATATTTTATTACTATTTTATTACTATTACTACTATTACTATTACTATTTTATTACACAACATATTTAAAACAGTTAACAAAATATTTTTTACACAAAGTACATCCTACACAAAATGAAATAATTATAATTTTACTTTAAATATTGTTGCTGCTATATGACAAATATTCTGAGTGAAGATATTCAACACAGGCATATTCTACACGAAAATATTAAGTGTGAAACTTTTCCTACACAAAACAAATTTTATACAAACTATTCCTCAAGGGGGAATATAAAAGACAATATCAGTTACTATATGCCTTGAAGGTAAGTGATGTAAGTGAAATTTACAATATATGTGAAAGATTTGATTCGGAAGTTTTGCTTTAGAGTAAATTAAAAATATCGAATGACACCGGGCAATAGGGAAGCTGAATATAGGCTTAGGGTGGTATTAATTTACACCTTTAAAAATTCGATTTTAGTGATCGTTACAACCCCCCCCCCCTTTTTCCATAAAATTGAAAAAAGGAGTAATTCTTATTACCTTTTTGTAAATTAAAGTTCAGTCATCTCTCAAAAAATGTTTTAGAATAATTTCTACACATAAATTTATATTTTAACCTCCTTAATCCCTTTGTATTGTGTCCGGAAAATGCCCCAAAAAATTGCAATATAGCAGTTTTATATAAAATTCATTCTAAGGGCGGTATTTTTTGGAACTTTTTCAACATGAATTATTTTTATTTGATGAATGACAAGTTTCTAAGTACTTTCTAACTAATTCTGAGTTGTTTGAATAATTATTATTTGTTCAAACAATTTTTTTGCCTGTAAAACGTGAAAAGTTATTATTTTTCGGGATTAATGATACATTTGATAAATGTACAGAATAAATAATTTTTCTTCTTCCACATATTTAGTAATTATTCAAACAATTTTCATTTGTTTAAAATATTTTTGTGTACAATGTTTCGAAAATGTCTTCATAATAAAATATTGCTATTTAATTCTGTGTAGAATATATTCTGTGTAGAAAATATTTTGTGTAAAATAAAATTGTGTAGAAACGGGTGTTACTCATGAAAATGTATCGTTCAATATTATTTGTTAATATTATAAACAAATTACATAAACAAATTTTCTGTGTTTATTTTCAAAAACAGAAAGAATTAAGTTGAGCGAATTTGTGCCATAAGTTAAAAAAAATGTTATCTTTAATATTTACTGAAAAATGCCGCTATTTATATCGAAATTTTGGTGCGAATAGTCCCTTTTCCAGATCCCGCTATTTGTATCGAAGAAATCCAATCATTCGTAACATAATTTTGTTTGACTATATTTGAAAGTTTTCTAACTTTCGAGACATTACAATAAACAAATACTTATAATAATTTATAAATGGCCGGCTTAGCATCATCCCAATTAGAAAAAAAAGTCATTAAAAATTGCAAGTGTAGCAGTAAATTCAAACGCTTTTAAATATGGAAATATTTGACATTTAAGCTGTGAAGATTTACGAATGTTTACGTGTTAAAAACTTAAATTTGGATGTCTGTCAGATTGAAAACGTTCCAGTTTCGAAAACTCGAATTTTGCAGAAAAACCCATTTAAAGGTGTTCGGTTTAAAAATATTCGAATAAAAAAACAGTGTAATAAGAAAGCAATTAAAATTGAAATTATCTAAACTCAAAAGCATTCATACTACTTAAAAATTCAGTGAGAGCTTTTTGATTTGAGGAGATCCAAATTTAACAAAAATCAAATTTGTACTCATCACACGAACATGTTACGATGAAAATGAAAAAAAGTGGTCGATCGCTTCTTGAAAACATTCGATCTTTGTATGTAATTATGTATTAAGAAATCAAGAAATTTTCATGAGATAATATGGTAAAGACTGGCTGAAATTTTTTTGTACAGATTTTATCATTTGATGTAGTTCATCGTCACCACACGAACATTTCAGGATGAAAAGGAAAAAATCGGAATGGCCTTTTCTGAAAAAACTCGATTTTTGTATTTAATTATGTACTATGAAATGAAGAAATTTTTATAAGATAATTTGGTAAATATTGACTGAAATTTTTTGGAATAGATTTTATTTTTTAATGTAGTTTTTCGACTTCCCACGAACATTTCAGAACGAAAAAGAGAAAATCGGAATGGCCTTCTATGAAAAAACTCGATTTCTGTATTTAATTACTAAGAAAGAAAGCAATTTTCAGGCCAATATTGGTTATCATTCTTTTGAAAAGATTTATTCATTGAATATGTACGTCACTCCACAAACATTTTAAGATGAAAATGAAAATAATCGCAGGAGTTTTCTCAAAGAAGTCAATTTTTGTATTTAATTATTAAAAAATGATGAAATTTTCATGAGATTATATGGTCAATATTTTCATTTACATCTTTAAGTGTTCGTGGGGTGACAGATAACAACATTTAACAAAAAAATCTATTACAAAAAATTTTGACCACTATTTTTCATATAATCTTATGAAAATCTATTCATTTCTTAGTAATTAAATACAAAAATACATTATTTTGGAATTTTTGGTGATCGAACTGGCTTTAGGGTTCAATGATTGAATACAACTCAAATTGCTTCAGAGATTTAGGCATACGATAGTGGCTCTCTTCAGTGAATTTCATTTCTTATATGATTTCCACGAAATTTGTCGTCATAGTTGATGTTGTCAAGGGGACGATATACAATAATTTTACGATTGAGGGTCAATTTAATCCCACCTATACAAAAATAAACTTTTTTTCAAAAGTTTCAGCCAAAAAAATGAACTTTAAAACAAAAATAGTTCAATTTTCTCATTGGGTTCTATTAGTTCTGTTCGCATTTAAGTTGAAAACGATAAAGAGGGCGGAAGCGGGGAATAGTAGAAAGATTGTGAAGCCTGCGATGAATAAGTAGGAATTTTCCTCATTTATTTGCTTAAGAATATTGGTTTAAATGAACATTAAAGTTCATTTTTTATACTTTAAAAATATTATTTTAGAAATCTGAAAATTTTCTCTTCTAAAACTCATTAGATTAAGGTTCTCCGTTTATTTAGTTATCAGAAGTTATATGTATGTTCGTTTATTTGTTGTATTTGTAAGTTTATTGGCAAATTTTTTTCACTACTAAGCAATTTATAACTCGGCCTCTTTCTTAAAATAGCAAATACATTTTATTATATGAACGGTTATTTTTTTTAAAGGGGCCTCTTAAAAAATTTTGCAGGGGGGCCTCCACGTTTCCATTTACGCCACTGTTTTCTTTATTGCATAATCAGATTTTTGTACAATCCACGTACGTAGTTATGGGTGATTGTCAAAGTGTTAACTACTTTGAGTCCCAGCCATTCTCCACTTTTTCTTTGAATAATACATTTTTTCTATGAATATCTCAGTAAAGTGCTTATATCAAAGCACATTTCAGTAAAGTTTTAACTCTCTTGTATTTTTGATGACTTTGTTTAGAAATGATGAATAAAAAAGAACGAGAAATGCCTTGTCACACGCTCGTCCCAAACTACAAATTTAAAATGAAAAATTGCTGAATAATATTCATACCATTTTTTAAATATTTTAGATTCACAGATATCACTTATATTGAGTTGAAAAAAATAAGAATTAGCAATCATTTGAGGAAAATTGTTAAATAATATTTACACTATTTCTTGAATATTTTAGATTCATAGATATCACTTATATTGAGTTACAAAAGATGAAAATCAGGAGTAGAGTTGAATATTTTAGTGTTAAGAATTTAAAAACACTACAAAGTTTGTAGACCAAGTTATTTGTCTGGTCACGCTGCACTGGTATTTCAGGATGAAACTCGAAGCCAAAAAGGCGAGTTTTCAACAAAAAATTTAATGTTCAGCCAAATAATAAAATTTTCATCGAAAAAGATGAATTCTCAATGAGAAACGTAATAGATGAAATTTCAACCAAAGAAGACGAATTTTCAACAAGATTGTTTTATTTGGCACCAAAGAGATAAATTTTTGATCAAGAGAATAATTATTTACTAAAAAAGACGAATTTTCACCAAAATACATGATTTTTTTTCAATTGAAAAAAATAATTTTGAACGAAAAAAGATGACCTCTTGACAAAAATGTGATAGTTGATATTTCAACCAATTTTTTTTTATATTTTAAATTGAAAACAGTCACATTCAACCAAAAGATAATTTTTCAACAAAATAGTTGAATTTGCAGTCAAGACAGAAAAAAAATCAATC
Organism: Melikaiella ostensackeni; assembly: GCA_032362435.1. Classification (NCBI taxonomy): domain Eukaryota; kingdom Metazoa; phylum Arthropoda; class Insecta; order Hymenoptera; family Cynipidae; genus Melikaiella; species Melikaiella ostensackeni. Next base: position 11,780 of record JAUMHM010093657.1, read on the forward strand.
AGATTGTTGGAATTTCAAGCCAAAGAGGCGAATTTTCAACAAAAATGTTGATTTTCAACCAAATGATAAAATTTCTGTCAAAAAAGTTTAATTCTCAATGGAAAATGTGATATTTTAAATTTCAACTGAAAAAGATGAATTCCCAACAAAATAGTCAACAAAAATGTTGATTTTCAACCAAATGATAACATTTGTATTCGAAAAGTTTAATTCTCAATGAAGAATGTGATGTTTCAATTTCAGCCAAAAGAGACGAATTTTCAACAAAATGGTTAAATTTGAAACCAAAGAGATAAATTTTCAGCCAAGAACATATTTTTTTACAAAAAGAGACGAATTTTAAACAAAACACATGAATTTTCGACTTAAAAAGATCAATTTTCAACCAAAAATTGGATAGTTGAATTTTTAATTCAAAAATTAATTTTTAAGGAAAAAGATGAATCCTTAACGGAAAATGTAATAGTTGATTTTTCAATCAAAAAACAGTTTAATTTTAAATCAAAAACCAACCAAGAAAATAAGTTTCATCAAAATAGTTGAATTTCCATTCAAGACAGAAAAAAAATCAATCACTTTGTTGAAGTTTTAAGCCAAAGAGGCGAATTTTCAACCAAAATGTTGATTTTCAACCAAATGATAACATTTCTATCAAAAAAGTTTAATTCTCAATGAAAAATGTATTATTTCAAATTTCAACCAAAAAAGACGAATTTTCAATAAAATAGATATATTTGAAACCAAAGAGATAAATTTTCAGCCAAGAACATAATTTTTTACACAAAAAAGACGAATTTTAAACAAAACACATAAATTTTTGACCTAAAAAGATCAATTTCCAACCAAAAATGGGATAGTTAAATTTTTAATTCAAAAATTAATTTTAAGAGGAAAAGATGAATCCTCAACGAAAAATGTAACAGTTGATTTTTTAACCAAAAACAGTTTAATTTTGAATCAGAAACCAACCAAGAAAATAATTTTCATTAAAATAGTTGAATTCTCGTTCAAGAGAGAAATAAATCCAAACAGATTGTTAAAACTTCAAGCCAGAAAGGCGAGTTCTCAACAAAAAAGTTGATGTTCAACCAAATAAGAAAATCTTCATCCAAAAAGATGAATTCACAATGAAAAATGTGATAGATGAAAGTTCAACCGAAAAAGACAAATTTTCAACAAGATTGTTTAATTTGAAGCAAAAGAGATGCATTTTTAACAAAATACAAGAACTTTCAGCTAAAAAAGATGAATTTTGAACAAAATAGTGCAATTTCGAACGAAAGAGATGAATTTTAAACAAAATAGTGCAATTTGAAACCAAAAAGATGAATTTTGAACTAAAAAGATTAATTTCTTACCAAAAAAAGACGAATTTCAAACAAATCACATGAATTTTCAAGTAAAAAGGATTAATTTTCAACCAAAAATGACATAGTTAAATTTTAAATTGAAAAAATTAATTTTTAACGAAGAAAGATGAATTGTCAACTAAAAGTGTTAATAGTTCATATATTTCAACAAAAAAAGTTTAATTCTGAATCAAAAACAGTTTGATTCAACCAGTAAGCTAATTTTCAACGAAACAGTTGAATTTCTAATCGAATTTAATGATTTTCGTTTAAAATCGTTCAATTACGAACAAAATAATTGAATTTTCAACCAAATAATAAAATTTTTAACCGAAAAAGATGAATTTTTAACTAAAATTATAAGTAAAATAACTGGAATAGTTCAATTTTCGGTTGAAAAGAATTCATCATCAACCAAGAAAAATATATATTTAATTCTGAAATTATTTTTTGATTTCTTTTCAAGTGTTTTTATAGATCTTAGAAAATTTTGAAACCCAGGGGGGAGAAAAATTCCAATTTTCCTATATTGGGTTATAAATCTCTATGGCTATCTGCCGCCACAATTTGAACAATTAAAATGAAAAAATAGTTGTAAAAGCAATGAAATCGATTGATTGTCGTAAAAAAGACTTGTAAACTACATTTCGAAAGTAACTGAAAAAGTAACGATTTTTTTAGTTACTGGTACTGAAATAAATGTAACTAGTTACCAATTCGTTTCTTACTTACAAAAGTAATTTCGTTACCGCTATCTTTACTAAAAAAAGTAACTAGTTACAGTAACTAGTCAGAAGGAACTGGCTACTTCCCAGCACTGGATTTTTCGACATTCGATTCACGTTAAGATCGCTTCAGAATCGGATCGAATTATTTTGCACACATCTAGTTGTTTTCTTTGAATTCATGCAAGCTTCCAATAATTCGAGTCGGATCTTTATAAAGTTTGATTGGCTAGTATATGGGATGCTCAGGAAAGTGGCAAGGGTTGGGCGACTTCAGTTCTCCAGGATGGTTTTTGGTTTCGAGTGCACTCGATCCGAAAATAAGGATTTACATATTCATGCAAGGATTTCGTCGGAGGATCCGTAGAGAGACGAAGCGACGTCGTCCTATCGGTCTGTATTTCTGTACTGGCTCTGGCTGCACGAAGAGATGCGAGGATAGTTCGTAATGGGATTTTCGAGATTCCGTTGGGAAGAAGACTCGTGATGTATTGACTTTCGCGCGATACGCGAACAACCAAGCGCATATTATATTAGATTAGAAAGTTTTTATTCCCGCTATAACATTCATATTAAACTCTCTCAAACTCAAACTATCACTCTCGCAACTTCTTCAAACTTCCAGATCTTCCTTCACATTGGCGACTATTTGTATCAACAGAGAACATTCTCCTCCTAATAATCTTATTTTTTCCTTCAATAAATAACATCTATAACACAGCTTTACAAAAAAAAGTTGTCAGCCCCAGAAACCTGAATAGGCTTATCCTACGTTTTCAAGGTCGCTGAATCCAAATCCGGAGCCAGTTCGGCTCCGGAGCCAGTAGGAACGAACTGCCTTGCAGGAGGGCATTAGGGTGTGAGGATGAAGCCGTAGTGTGTCCAACGACGAGTTGACTTGGTCCTCGTCGGAATCGGAAAGCCCTCATACTTAGCCCTGGGGAGGTATGAGGGTTATTACTCCCAGGACGGCAGGCTCACCTGCGACCGCACCAGGATCCCTAATGTGTGGGTCTATCATATACTCATGGCATTTATGAATGAAACCAAGAAATCCTCAACTGAACAATCTAGAGGTACTAAATCACAAGTTGATCTTGAAGCTACCATCTCAAAACATCATTGTAAAAGAGACCCTGATTCATTCTGCTACGTATGCACTGAATTCCATCCACCAAAAACCCTTAGGACAATTTCTGAGCAGATCAGAACGATTTACAAAGATTCTTACGATCCCGCAATTGCTGATCAGGATGAAGAATGGGTGCCGCATAAAATATGCGATTATTGTAGATCACAATTGACTCGTCGGCATGAAAGTAAAAATATTGAAGATCTTGAAATAAGAAGTCCAACTTCATGGGCAGAACCCACTTGTGAAGAGGATTGATATTTCTGCAAGAACGATGTAACTGGATTCAACAAAAAAAATTAAAGAGGCGTTGCTTACGTCGATGTTCCGACAGGAATAAGTTCTATCAAGATGCGCATTACAGGTGAGCAAGGTAATGAAGGAATCGGATGTACTTCTTCTCGGGAAAGTTTAGAGATCTAAGAAGACGCAAGCGAAGAATTGCTTCAGTGAATCTGACATTGACGACGAATATGTGGGAAGTAAAGAAAAAAAACCGCAACTTTTTCCAAAAGGAGAATTGAACGATCTCATCAGAGATTTAGGACTATCCAAAGAAACAAGTGAATTCTTGGTTTCTATTATATACAAAAAAACAATATATATCAAAAAGAAAAACTTGGTGGGAAAAAATGTGAAAGCAAGTGACTATAGGAATAGAGAAAGAGATTTCGGGATATATTTCACAAAAGAAAAAGAGCCTCCATTAGTTTATTGTTACGATATAAATGGATTGATGGATGAATTGAAACCAGGGATTCACCGAGCCATCGAATGAGGCTCTTCATAGATTCCTGAAAGAAAAGTTTGAAAGCTGTTTTGCTTAACAATACGAATGTTCTGCTCCCATACCGGTAGCACATCCAACTACGTTGAAAGAGAATTACAAAAATATCAGGTTGGTATTGGATAAATTGAAATATTCAGACCACAATTGGCGGATTTGTGGGGATTCTAAAATATTGGGAATAATTCTGGGTTAGCAATCAGGTAACGTTAAACAGCCATGTTCCCTATGCTTATGGAATAGTGGAGACCGACCTGATAATTATAAAAAGATTGATTTGCCAGCCAGAGAAACTTTTGATCCAGGATCAGAGAACATCATCAACCTTCCACTAGTGGATCCGACGAGAGTTTTACTGCCACCTCTGCATATAAAACTGAGTATGGTGAAGCAGTTTGTATCAGCATTTGAAGTAGAAGATAGCAGTTTTATATATCTCCAAGGAAAATTCCCAGAACTATCAGATGCAAAACTTAAAGCAGGAATATTTCATGGACCTTAAATCCGGAAAATGTGTAGGGATCAGAATTTCGTCACAACTATGAACAAAGAACGAAAAGCAGCTTGGTTAAATCTCAAGAAATTTATTGAAAACTTTTTAGAAAGCCGCAAGTGTGATAATTACGAAAGAATTGTGAGAAATATGATACAGAACTTCAGTAAGATGGGATGTACTATGAGTTTGAAGTTATATGTATTAAATTCCCATATTGACTATTTTCCACTGAATTTGGGTGATGACAGTGAAGAGCATGGAGAAAGATTCCATTAAGATATTAAAGAGATGGAACGTCGCTACCAAGAAAGGTGGGATATAAGCATGATGGCAGACTTTTGTTCGACATTAAAGAAAGAACATACAAAGAAAGGAGTTAACAGCAAGCGGGATCCATTACGTTTTTTTTGAGGTTAGAAACGAATTGTGACGTCATAAAACCACAATGACGCCGGATTTGTACTCAGCGACCTCGAAAACATAGGATATGACCACTTTGCATTGAAAAATGCATGTTTTACGTGAAATTACCAATTGGCCACGTTTTTTGAGGTAAGGGACGAAGTGTTAGGTCACCGAACCACAAAGACTCCGAATTCGTACTCAGCGACCTCGAAAACAAAAAATATCACCACTTGTCATAGACGGAAATCATGTTTCACCTAGAATCAGCAATTTTCCATGTTTTTTCAGGTTAGGGATGAAATGTGACGTGATGGAGCCAAGCCGGCTCCGAATTTTGATTCAGCGGCCTCAAGAACATAGGGTGAGCCTATTATGGTTTCCGGGGCTGACAACTTTTTTTTGTTGAGCTGTGTAATATTTAGAATACGTATGCAAAGAAATAGACCAAAATATTCAACCCTTTGTCCATAACATCTGACCCCGCATACCAGACCCAAATAAATGCAGCCACGTGGTACTCATCATTCCACCAAGCATCTCCAGTCTTTCTTCCTACAGCCGCAGTGCCGCACATTTTAGATACACTCTTGAAGATTTTATCCGCCGCTTTTTCCTTCACAGCATTCACCGACTAGAATTTGGTCCCTTTTAGCTCAGACTTGATCTTTGAGAACAAAAAAAAAATCACATGGGTCTTGTTCAGGTGAGTTCGGTGGGTGCTTCATTACGGGAATCTTCTCCTTCATTGAAAACCTGTAGACAGATAGCGCCTTGTCTGGTGAAGAATCCATGAGCCGTAAATCCACATTTCAGTTCTTTTAAATTCTTACGCATGTAAATTTTCATTAAAAATCTGTCTCACAGTTTTATTATTGATGTTCATTGAGTTAGCAATTTCTCAAATTCTCAGGCATCGATTTGTTCGAATAACTTTATTCCTTTTCTCGATGTTTCCGTCAGTTTTCGATGTGCGAGGATGGCTGGGACGCGGATCGTCTTTAATCACTTGCCTCTTTTCCTCAAAACAATCGAAAACTTGAGTACGAGATCATCACCGTAAACTTCTCTTAACAAATTATGCGTTTCCCCAGCGGATTTTCAAAATTTCACAAGAATCTTCACGTTGACGCGCTGTTCCACTTTCACACTCAACGTAATTCCGGTGAAGCTCAGGTAGACGGTCAACTTCCTGCAAAGGTTACTGTCGTACTGTGGGTCGTACGATTTTGGAATTTGGAGGGCAGGGTGGAAATAGAACACATATCAATATTTACTTTCTCTCCATATCTGAAGACTTTTGTCACTTAAAACTTGAATTGCAAAGTCACATATTTCGCTATTTTCTCAAAAAATGAGAAAGTTGAAGAAAGAGGTGCGATGAAGCTAGTGCACACTTAAAAAAGGCAGCAGGAGCAATCCCAGATGAACCAAAGGAGGAGTGGGATATGGTAAGGGCACAAGGAAGAGCGGAGAGGGAGGAGGATGGGAGGAAATTTGAGCAAGTTTTGTCAAAAATGCAGAAACTTGTAGAACAACTGGGTGGGAAGGGGATTAGAGAAATGAAAGATGCAAGTTGTTAGACGGGAGAAAAGGATAGTACTTGGAAGGAATAGCCGCGGAAGCTTATGGCTGAAGAATGGGTGGACGAGAGGGAAGAGAAGGCACGGAGAAGGAAGAGTCTTAAAGTGCTGGGAGTAAACAAGAAGGACAGTGACGTAATGAGTGTAATGGGAATCTTGGCCGCGATCACGAAGGTAGTGGAAAAAATAGAAATAGCTTGGAAAGTAGATGGAGGAATGATGATTCAGTAAGAGAAGAGGATCTATCTGACAGGGAAGATGAAATTTAAGAATGGTTAAAAGAGAGGAGGAGAATGAAAATAGCTGGGGAGGAAGTTTTCTTGTGGTCTATAAAAGCGAAGGGAGGGGAGACGATGTTGCCGTTGAACGAGACGGAAGGAGAAATGGTGGTGACCGGGACGGAGACGAAGAGGAACGATGGGGAGTACAAGGAGAAGAATGAAAATACTGAGGAGAAGAGTGGTGGGGGTTAGGTGCAGAAGTGTATAGCAGAGCAAGGGGGAAAGTGAGAGGGGGAAGTTTTGCAGCAAAGTAAGTAGAAGCGAAAAAAATTGCAGTGTGGGGTAAAGGAGTGGTGGGGCACCATATGTAATATAGAATGCAGTTAGGGACGATAAGTTGAATAGAAGAGAGAAAGGTGAATGGTGACACATAGGTGAGGTTTTATGGATATGAATAGGCCTATTTTAAGGGTAGTCTTTCATTTTAGCTTCATCTTGTTTTCATGTAAGTTTATTCTAGAGACAATAGGTGAAAATTTTAGTGGACTGGGCTTGTGAATGGGAAGGTAATATCAGAAGAAAATAGTATAGTGGTAGTAAGCAAGTAAGTAGTAAGTAGCAGTAGTGAAGTAGTGAGTAGTATCAGAAGAAAGGAAGGAAATGTAAAGTAATGGAATCTAAAGTGATGGCGAAGTGGTGCAAGTGGTGAAAATTTGACAATCATGCCAGAAAGTCATTCCTTTTTGGTTGAAAATTCATCTGCTTTGTAGAAAATTTGCCTGCTCACCTTGAAAATTCAACAATTTGGTTAACAATTTTCTTCGCTCTTGATTGGAAAATCTTTCTTGGTTGAAAATTCAACTCTTTTGGTAGAAATTTCATTTTTTTTTAGTGAAAAATGCAAGTTTTTGGTAAAAAATTAATCTGTTTTGGTTAAAAACTTTGAGAACTTTGTTTAGAATTCATTTTTTTAGTTGAAGGTCCATCATTTTAGTTGAAAATTCATTTCATTGGTTGGAAATAAGAAAATTCAACTATTTTTGGTTGAAATTACTTTTCTAATTCTTTTTGGTGGAATTCATCTCTTTTAGTAACAAATCTTATTGTTTGACTGAAAACTTAATTATTTTTCAAAAAGTCATCCTTTTTGGATGAAAATTAATCTTTTTTAGTTGAAACTTCATGTATTTTGTTCAAAATTCGTATTTCTGGGCAGAAAATTGATTTTCTTTGTTTAAATTCATCTCTTAACTTGAACTACTTTGTTCAGAATTCATTTTTTTTTTTGAAGATTCATCTCTTTAGTTGAAAATTCAACTATTTCATTTTTGGTAGAGAATTCATCTTTTTGCCTAAGAATTGAACTATTTTTGTTGGAATGTTTATTTTTTTGGTTGAAAGTCTAATGTCGGAAATTCGTATTGGCGGATTGAAAATTCAACTGTTTTGTAGAAAACTCGTTTTTTTTTTTGCTTGAAAATTCAACAATTCGTTTGAGTTTTTTTTTCATTTACTGACACATATTTTTTGGTTGAAAATTCAACTGTTTGTTGAAAATTCATCTCTTTTGGTTGAAATATCAACCCTTTTGGTTGAAAATTGATCTTTTTTATATGAAAATTCAAATATTTTGTGTCGAAATTAACTGTTTGATTCTTTTTTGCGGAATTCATCTTTTTGGGTTAAAAATTCTATTATTTGGTTAAAAACTTAATTATTTTGTTAAAAAGTCATCCTTTTTGGTTACAAATTGATCTTTTTCAGTTGAAAATTCATATATTTTGTTGAAAATTCGTATTTCTTGGCAGAAAATTAATCTTCTTGGTTTAAATTTACCTCTTCACTTGAAAATGTAACTATTTCGTTGAAAATTTGTTTTTTTTTCTTGGTTGAAAATTAATCTTTTCAACTGAAAATTTAACTATTTCAGTTGAAGATTCATCATTTCAGTTCAAAAATTTATCTCTTTGGGTGAAAATTAAATATTTTGTTAAAACATCGTGTTTTTTGTTGAAAATAATTTTTTAATTAAATATTTAACCATTCCATTTTCTGTTGAAAACATATCTTTTTCAGTTGAAAAAACGTCTCTTTTTGGTTAAAAATTATTCTTCTTGCTTGAAGATGAAACTTTTTAGGTAAAAATTCAACCGTTGGTCGAGGAATCAACTATTTTTGGAAAGAATCGTCTTTTTGGTTGAAATATCAATTATTACATTTTTTGCTAAAAACTCGTCTTTCTTGGTTGAAAATTCAACTACTTGGTTCAACGTTGAACTTCTTTGTTCAAAATTCATTTTTTTAAGACTCATTTCTTTAGTTGAAAATTTAACTATTTCATTTTTGGTTGGAAATTCATCTTTTTGCTTAAAAATCTAACTATTTTTGTTGGAAAGTTAATTTTTTTTGGTTAAAAGTCTCATGTCGGAAATTTATTTTGGCGTATTGAAAATTCAACTGTTTTGTAGAAATCTCGTTTTTTTTGGCTTGAAAATTCATAATTCGGTTGAAATTTTTTTTTTATTTACTGACAAATATTTCTTGATTGAATATTTAACTCTTGGTTGAAAACTCAGCTCTTTCGGTTGAAATATCAACCATTTGATGAAAATTGATCTTTTTTATATGAAAATCTAACTATTTTTGGTTGAAATTAACTGTTTGATTCTTTTTTGTGGAATTCATCTTTTTTGGCTGAAAATTCTATTATTTTGTTGAAATATAGTGTTTTTTTGTTGAAAATTAATTTTTCAACTGAATTTTCAACTATTTCATTTTTGGTTGAGAATACATCTTTTTTAGTTGAAAATTCATGTATTATGTTGAAAATTCGTCTGTTCTTAGTAAAAAAATCATCCATTCTGTTCAAAAGTTAATCTTTTTAGGTAAGAGTTCAACCGTTGGTTGAGGATTCAACTTTTTACATTCTCATCAGAGAATGTATTAGATTTGTGTAAAATTTCACCTCCCCCGTTTTTGTCAAATGTCCACATTTTGAGAGCCTCTGAACCCGGAAAACATGTTTTTATGAATTTGTCTGTCTGTCTGGCTGTGTGTGTGTGTGTGTGTGTGTGTGTGTGTGTGTGTGTGTCTGTAGATTATTAGTTTGTGTGTACGATAGATTTCGAAGGAATTGACCGATTGGATCGGCCTTTGGTGTACTCTTTCAGTGTTCTGAAATGAAGGTCAAGTTCGTTAGGCAACCATTTTGGACAAAAATTCAAAAAGTGGGAGCATTTTTAAATTTTTGAGACGACTATTTTCTCAAATTTACAAATTCCATGTACGGATATTCATAGTACTCAGATATTCGAACAATTTCTCCTCATGACTTTTTTGCTAAAAAAAATTGTGAGAGTTATAGCATTTCCAAAATTCAAAAAAAGAAACGAAAATAAGAATCTTAAGCCAAACAATGCACGATATGAAAAAAAGTCAGGAGAAGAAAAACGTTTCTTTTCGGAAGCCCTACAAGATTGTCATAACAACTTCTTGAATTTTCTTGAAAAATTGAAAATTCAAATTTTGAGCTAAATAACGCCTCGGCTAACGCCTCTAAATATTTACTGGTGGGAGGCATGGTTTGTATTTTAAATATGGAAAAGTATTGGAATATTTTAATTTTAATTTTTGAGCCAAACGACGCGAGATGAGAAAAAAATAGTGAAAAAAGTAGAATTTGTGCTTTTAACAGGTCAAATAAAATTGCTGTTAAACATTTCCTTATAGGATCAACCGTAAACCAAGATAATTTCTTTAATCGTCTTTTTAATTATTTACTTGTATATATTATACGGTGAGCGCAGAAGGTCGAGCGCAAAGCGCGAATATTAGGCTGAGAATGTATTCCTTGAGGCCGATAGAGCCTTAAGTAAATAAATCCCTCGAGATCTCCTCAAATCAATTAAAATTCATAGATATTATGTGAAACTTTTTTAAATCTTTCACAATTCTTTGCAGTATCTAGAAATGATTTGAAATCGCTTGAAGTCTTTTCAAATTCCTTGAAATCCCATAATATTCTTGGTAATGTCTTAAATTGGTCTAGAATTCCTTGAAATCCTTTGCAATTTCTTGAAATCTTTTGAAGTCTGTTGAAATCACTTGAAATAAAATCCTTTAAAATAAAATTAGGTTTTATTTTCTCATCAAAGTAGATAAATTAACATCCATAATTGCAAGTACAATGGAATAAGTTACCATCGTAACGATCAGAAATTGAATTGACAGTTGTAGACAAATTGAAAGCTAGCAGCGAATTTATTTTTTACATTTCAAATTGAATTCGATAGTAAATTACACTCGATTGTCTCTTCCACTTACTGAATTTAAATGTAAATGCGCGATTATTTCATTTCAAAACCATTTACTTAAGTATAGAATTAATAAATTTTTACACCCCTCGTGAAAGGATTCGCCGGGAAGTACTCGACGAAAATTATACGGAAATTCCAGCTGGAAATTCCGTTGGCTTTCCGTGGAAATTCCACTAATTTTCTGGCTGCATATTCCAGCCTGTAATGGACCCCGAAAATTCCGAGAAAACGCTATACTATTTTTAACTCTGGCCTCGGTCGATTCCTGCAGGTTTCGATCGTCGTCCCAACATATTCCGTTTGCACTAGGTGTAAAAAATATATTTTCCTTGAGGACGTTGACTTTTCAATAAGAATTAGTCGTTCGCCTGGGGTTACTCGGATGGCCCCTTATTGTACATTATCTTCCGTATGCACCAGATGTAAAAAATACCTCTCCCTCGAAGAAGTTGTACAGTTCAACTCCATGACCCTTGAGTCTGCGCAGTGGAGTTATGTCGTCCTTCCGGATGCGCACTAGAGTTATGCCGCATCTACGGCTGCGCAGTAGACTTCTATAGTGTTTATGGTTGCGCAGTTCAACTCCATGACACCTAAGTCTGCGTAGTGGAGTGAAGTCGTATTTCCGGATGTGCACTAGAGTAATGCCGCATTTACGGCTGCGCAGGACACTTCTGTGGGCTTTATGGTTGCGCAGTACAATTGTATAACACTTAAGGCTGCGCAGTGGAGCTGAATCACTCTTCTGGAGCGTACTAGAGTTATGCTGCACTCATGTCTCCGTAGAACTCTCTTGTGGGCTTTATGGTTGCGCGATACAATTGGATAAAACTTAAGGCTGCGCAGTAGAGTAATGTTATACTTGCAGATGCGCAGTAGAAAAATGCTGCATTCACGGACGCGCAGCAGATTCTTATGGGGTTCATGGTTAGGCACTACGATTGTATGACATTAAAAACTGCTCACTTAAGTTATGTCGTTCTTCCAGATGCATGCGTATAACGCTACAGCGCATCTGTAACTGTAGCATAACTTTACTGCGCAGCCTTAATTGTCATACACATTTAACTCGCAGCAATAACGATCACATGACTAATGCGCTACAGTTAATGCTGCATAAGCCTACTACGCAGTTGTGATTACGACGTAACAATAAGTCTACTAGCAGCCGAATATGCAGCATTTATCTACTGCAAGTATGACATTACTCTACTGCGCAGGCTTGAGTGTTATACAATTGTACTGCGCAACCATAAAGCCCACAGAAGTGTCCTGAGTAGCCGCAAATGCGTTATAACTCTAGTACGCATCCGGAAGTAAGACATAACTCTACTGCTCAGCCTTTAGTGACATAGAGTCGAGCTGCGCAACCATGACGCCCACAGAAATGTCCTGTGCAGCTGTAAATGCGGCATAACTCTAGTGCGCATCCGGAAATACGACCTAACTTCACTGCGCAGACTTGAGTGTCATAGAGTGAAACTGCGGTATCATAAACACTATATAAGTCTACTGCGCAGCTGGAAATGCAGCATAACTCTAGTGCGCAGCCGGGAGTACGACTCAACTCTACTGCACAACCATAAAGCCCACAGACGGGTCATGCGCAGCCGGAAATGCGGTATAACTCTAGTGTGCATCTGGAAGTACGACGTAACTCTACTGCGCAGCCTTTAGTGTCATGAAGTTGAACTGCGCAACCATAAAGCCCATAGAAGTGTCCTGCGCAGCCGTAGATGCGGCGTAACTCTAGTGCGCATCCGAAGGTACGACATAACTCCACTGCGCGGACTAAAGTGTCATGGAGTTGAACTGCGCAACCATAAACACTATAGAAGTCTACTGCGCAGGCGTAAACGCGGCATAACTCTAGTGCGCATCCGGAAGTACGACATAACTCTACTGCGCAGCCTTTAGTGTCATGAAGTTGAACCTTGCAACCATAAAGCCCATAGAAGTGTCCTGCGCAGCCGTAGATGCGGCGTAACTCTAGTGCGCATCCGGAAGTACGACATAGCTCCACTGCGCAGACTAAAGTGCCATGGAGTTGAACTGCGCAACCATAAACACTATAGAAGTCTACTGCGCAGGCGTAAATGCGGCATAACTCTAGTGCGCATCCGGAAGTACGACATAACTCTACTGCGCAGACTTAAGTGTCATGAAGTTGAACTGCGCAACTTCCTCGAGGAAAATGCATTTTTTACACCTAGTGCAAACGGAATATGTTGGGACGACGGTCGAACCCTCCGGGAATCGACCGAGGGCAGAGGTAAAAATAGTATAGCGTTTTCTCGGAATTTTCCGAGTCCATTACAGGCTGTAATATGCAGCCGGAAAATCAGTGGAATTTCCGTAGAATTTTCGTGGAGTACTTTCCGCGGAATCTTTCCACGTGAGACTGAAAAAAAAAGAATTTTTTCTTTGATGAAAAATATATTATTTTTGAGTTATTCAAATTATTTCATAGAAATTATACTTTCCGAGCTAGGTCAAGGAAAGTCAACTGAAGAAAATTTGTTAAAATAGTCCAGTAAAAATTATTCTTTTCGAAGTTTGAAATTCAGAAGAAGGGAAATATTTAATGAACAACGCAGCCTGTGCTTCAAGTCGTGCTAGACGGTTCAGTTCTGATCATAGAACATTCTAATATCGGTCATTTTTTTTGGGGGGGTAAAAATATTCTGTACAACATTTACTCAAAGCATTTTTTCTTTATAATTTGGAAGCTATAAATTCAAACATTACAAAGTTGGAATTCTTTTAATTGAAAAAACGTTTAATTTTCAAATTATTATTTTGCATGACTTTGTTCAGCTAAATATAGTCTACGACTCTAGACAGTTTATTCACGTTTCATTAATGCTAAGTCTGTATCTCGTG
>JAUMHM010093669.1:0-25666 GCA_032362435.1 Melikaiella ostensackeni
AACTTGTTCTATCCTCTCTTCGTTTAAGGCAATGTTGCATACTGTTTTCTCACCCCTTCTTTCAAAAAAGATAATTTCTGTTTTATTTGCGTTAATCTTGAGATCCATACTCTTCATGTTGGTATCCAGTCTGCTTATTATTTTCTGCAAATCGTCGGCTGATTCCGCTATAACAATCTTATCATTTGCAAACGCCAGTCCACGTACTTTCACTGTCTCAAGATCAACACTTTCTTCCTCTATCTGGGATTTTTAAAAATATCCAACTGATGTTTTTGCCTATTTGGGTGATATATTTGAGTATGAGATTGATAGATTTTATTTTTTTGCGTCTTTCTGTCTTACTTTTGGTTTACTTCTTAGAATTGCAGTTCTTTATCGTCTTCGCATGTCTGTTCGTTTTATGGGCTGCTTTCTTGGTGATTTTATTAGTTTTAGCAGTTTTTTTCGCTTTTCTCTTGCGCTGTTTCTTTTTTTTCGTTTGGAAAGATGTCGTACCTCTCAGAGGATGAAAACTTCTCCAGTTGGAGCTCTCCATCCTGGGTAGGAATGAAAGCGTGGGCAGTTTTTACACTCTCCTAGATGACAGGAACTTGAAGATTCAGGGCATACAATAGCGTCCAGACAATAGTGATAATTCTTTAATATCTCGTCAGCATCCTTTGTCAAATGCTAAATATTGATCTCATTCAACATCAACTTGACATCCTCATGAGGCACACAAACGCACACACTATGAGTACCACTGCTTTCTGCTGGAACACAATGCCGAAGTCTGAATTTTGAAATACTTATCTTCAGGTCTTCGTGTTCTGATGTTAATTGTGCATATAACTCATTGAGATTACGAGCAGAAGCCTCTTCTGAATATGCGAACGAGTTCCATCATAATTTTTTACCAACACAGTCTTTCATCCCTGACATCATTCGACTAATGTCATTGCGTTCATAAAAATCCTTTACAAGAGTTTCAGTTTCCAGGGGCAATGCGCGTCCTGTTTTTGGGTTCGTGAGTATGAGAATCCCATGTTCTAAAGCTAATTTTTTCGCGTTTTTTGCTTGCCGCTCTGACGTACTAAATACTTTCATTACTTTCCTGCGTCCCCAAGATCTTCGTGCAAGTGAAAGGAGTTGAAATTTTTTTTGGTTACTTTAAGAGACTTCAAATTGATCAATAATTTGATCCAGTACTTCAACGACCAATTTATGATACTCGTCATCACACTGAATCTTTGTGTCATTGACCTCTGAAGGCATTGAATAATATAGATCACTCTTATTATCTTCTACCTGATTATCATCAGCATCATCATTGAAAATCATTTCATGATCCTCGTCAATAACAATGTCAGCATCTGACTAAACTTGACTAGAAAGCTCTGCAGTATTGTTAAAATTCATAGATGAACTTGCTTTTGAGTTAGTGATTTCAAATCTGCATGCGGCGCAAATTTGTGATTCTTCTGGTAGGTTTGGAAACTTCAAACGTAAATTGCCTGAAATACGACACAAGGTTGTACCCTTATGCTTCTCCTTTTGGAACGGATTAATGCATCTATCCTTCCAAACGAGATCTTTTTTAGAACACATTGTGAGAAAAGCACTTCTTCGAAATTGAAGAAGAGAGCTTACATAGAAAGTACGTAATATACGAGATAAATGAAAAAGAAAAACAGAAAAAGAAACAGAAGAAAGAAAAAAGTGAGCTTCGCGATTGCAGATATAATTGACTATTGAAATCTGAATGATTTAATGAAGTCAAGAGAATAATATTATGAAATTGAATTATTTTTGCAGAAAAACCTGTTTTAAGAATTTTTTCCCAGATGAAATCCGGACATAATGTACCCAAATCATATGTTGGATTATTACGCCATGAAAAAGTATTTTCTCTTATGAGAAATAAGAATAGTAGCCCTCTAGTAGCAGACGTGACAAAAGAACGAAACAACTGAAGATAAATGAATAAAGAAACAAATTAATAAGGAAATAAGTGACTGAAGGAACAAATCAATGAAGAGACAAATAAATAAAGAAAACAATGAATGAAGAAATAAATGAATAAAGAAAGAAACGAATAGTGAAACAAGTTAAGAAGAGACAAATGCTGACTATTTCTAAAAAAAAAACATCCAAGTCATTGAGAAATACAGGCTGTAGACTATTTTTAACAGTAAATACCAGATTCGTCTCAACGCAATTCTAAGGAGTCAATGAGAGCTAAGACAGAAGGGCGTAAGAAAAATAAAATCCATCAATCTCATATTCAAGAAAATCACCCAAATAGGCAAAAACATTACTTTCAGATACATTCAATAGATTAAATTTTCAAAGCATATTTCAATTACTCAATTACTCGAGAACAAAAAAAATGCCTTCCTGGATTTTGGCTATTTCATAGGAAAAACTCTCAGCTTTCTAACTAGACTATTTTCAAAAAAACTAAATAGGTACGAATTCGAGAAAAAGTCAAATTTACTTTGATTTTTGAGAATGAAGGTCAAATTTTAATTTTTTTCCAAAATGTTTATAATGAGTAGAAATATCGTGAAAAAGTCTGTCGGAAACATCTCCAGTAAAATTCCGTTTTCTGCAAAAGGAAAAAAGTTATATTCGTTTGAAGAAGAGGAAACATGATAATTACTGTTGATGTTTTGTCCAAAATTATTGATAATAATGGTGTAAATTGTTTGTGTCAACTAAAACAGTTAAACAAAGTGCTATTCTTTCTTCAGAAGATACTTCGAAGTGCCGAATATTCTGTTACATGGTAACATGCATGGTTTTTAATATCTACAGATTATAGCCCCTAACATGTAGATGTTTTTCCTATAGTTAATAATTAAATATGTTAATCCTAAACATATAGATATTACGGGTGAACATCCAATTTTCTTCGTGCACTGAACTGAGGGTTATGTCATTTATGACTTCACTTTCTTCATTTTTCCTGCGCTGAGTCTATGCCACTTTCTTCACTTTCTTGATTTTCTTAATTTTCCCCAATCAGTCTCCTTTAATCAGGTCACTAGATTTTTTCATCAATCATAATAGTTGATGCATTCGTATTTCCTCTCGGGACAACTTGCATAGCAGATGCATCGATAACTTTTAAGCCTTTAATTCCATAAACTCGTAATCTTGGATCAACAACAGCTTCAGAATCTTCTTGAGGGCCCATTTTGCATGTTCCAACGAGCTGTAAAAGACAATTGTCTCATGACACAGGTCTAATATTTATCTAAGTTGAACCTAATCTCATCGCGAGGAGGCAAAGATGCATCAACAAGTACGTATTTATACTTTTTCATAGTCGTGGTATTGAATACACTGAGCCTAAATCGAATACCCTGAATGGTACATTTTAGGTTTGATTCGTCAGTTAAATATCCCGAATATATCAGAGGTGACCCTCAGGCTGGATTCGTGACATTAAGTTTGACATCATCATCTGATATACAATTAATTGTGTAACCAGAACATTTATATTTTTCTCATACTCTGTGCGAACATAAGCAGCAAGATATGCAAGGTCCACTGCGGAAAAAGTTCTTTTTCGCGTTCTTGCATAATAACTAAAGATCCCCACTATTTCTTCACATTGTTCAACATGATCATCTGAAGTCACATTTTTTATTATTCTGGACCATGATTCCATGTGTTTCAAGTTCGTCAGCTGGTCCCACACCCGGAACTATCAGTAACTTTTGTGAGTTTATTGGACCTGCTGATACAATTACTTCTCTCTTCACCACACCTACCTCAGTAATGCCAGTGTGTGTAGATTTATATTCAACACCACTAGCTTTTTTTGAGAGCGAATCTATACAAATTTCGATTACGTATATCTGATTCTCAATAATCAAATTGGGCCTTTTTCCTCTTATTGAACGATTAAATGCTGCATTTCTACTTTTAAGAACTCCATTGTCCATGGAGAATTGTGGATGACCTACTCCTAATTGACTTTCGGCATTTTTACCTTTAGTTGCGTATTCAGGTTTTTTGAAAACTTCTTGAATGTTTTTTCTTGATGGAGAAAGAAAGAATACCTCAATTCTGTGAGCTACACACCAGTTGCATGATAGCCTGGGTTCTGTTTAACGATTTAAAAAAAAATTTAACACTTCAATATTAAATCCGATATAAAAGTATTTTGTCGATTATTTAGAAATTTACATATCTTTGGGTCTTTTTTGTCCTCTAATTTCTCAAAATATGGTTAAATTTCTTCATAACTCCATCCAGAATTTACCAGTTTGTTCGAAATATTGTAATCCTCTTTATTGCCTCTGACGTACATCATGTCATTTGTTGTACTTGAAGCACTAATTACCTTATAGCAGGACATATTTCTAATACCAAAACAGTTGTCTCTATACCTACTATCTATTTTTATCAGCGTTCTTGATTATTATTTATGGATTGTAAAATATTACAGGTCAACAGTATTAGACTGTGTACTATACAAATTTTGAATGATACTTTTCCGCAAGGCCAGATGCAGCTTTTATTTATCAAGCATGATCCTTCTTTGGCTTGGATTGTAAAATTTTAATCAATCGTAGTTCATTCAAGTTGAGAAAAAAAGTAGAAATATCAACAGCAATTAGTTCATCTTGAAGTAGCAGTACCTGGTGAAAATATATTTGAATCAAAATGTTTTACATCGGAGAATTCCAATTGCAAATCATTATAAATTACGATACATTTGTATTCAACTCCTTTTTTCTGTGAGTCTATTGGCTACAACACGTCCAGCGGAGTCAGCTCTTATCACGATGAAGTTGTAATGTTTTCGTTGAATCTTTGCCTACTTTAAAAAAATATAATTTGTTAATATCGTCGAGCAAATTAAATTTTTATCAGATTGGAGCAGGGAATACTGAACGGTGTTAAGTCCAATCAACCGATTTTTAGAGGGGAAATAAAAAACATTTCTAGAGGAACAATTTACAACCGATTAATTAAATTATTTCTTTTTCTGTAGGTCGATGGCCTGGTATTATAAATGGAAATAATACACAATTCGTTTAAAAAATCATATAAAATACATATCTGTATTTATTTCATGTACAAATAACACAATTCAACAGAAAAAGAGAACATTCATAGTTCTAGAACAACATTTTTTAATTTTGATAATCATAATTATTATTGTTGAATACTTGTTAAATTCCTGTAATAACCGATAAATGGTTGAAAAAAAATTGAAAATTCAATTATACTTCAATTGTCTAAATGCTAAGTTTCAGGGTAAAAAATTCCTAAAGCTTAGTTTTTCACTGAAATGGGTGCAAAAGAGCGAGAAAGTATGATTTTTAAAGAAAACTCAATGACCCAAAAAATAGACTTAGCACCGTGTAGCTTTTTCTGCTTCAATTATGAATGATCTATTTTATACTGTAATTTACTCTGTTAAGTATAAACTATCTTCCTTCATAATTATAATTACCTTATTAAATTTCAATTCCTCAGGCGAAAAAACTCACAGGAGGGAGTAAAGACTGTCGTCAGACAGGTGCAATATAGTTTTCAGCACTTGGTATTTTTGAAATATCTGAGTATGTGTATGAGTATGTAACTTTTTTCTCTTTACCATATTTCAAAAAGTAAATGAGCAATGGTCATGAAATGTTGATAAATTATAACTCTAATTGATCAATATCCTCTTACGACTTAGCAATACCTATTTATTATTTTTCAGAATATGTTGTTCATCTTGTTTATATGAAAAAAACTTTTTCAATAATGGGAATACAACAGTAATGTATATGATGTACTTGTGCGCGTTTTCGAGGCGAACCGATTGATCAATTAATAGTGACTTATAAAGTTTAAGAAAAGGGTTACATTGTTCATATAAATAAAACTTTTTCAAATTTGGATTAAAACACTACCATAAGTCAAAATGTTGTTCGTTATAACAGAACACATTGATTAACCTTTTGATGCTCTTTCTGATTTTCTGAAAATAAGACTTTCGGTAAAACAGAAACATAAGGTTGGAAAATACTGAAAGTATCCCTTTTTTGTTACAGAAAAACTTCCGTCTATGAGGAAGCAAATTTATTTGATACCAATGAGAAAGCCAAGTGCTCATAAAATGAGCAAAAATGAATATACCTGGTATATTGATTCGTAATTTAGCATCTTCACTCATCGAAAAAGTTTATCATATAGTATAGCATAGGGTTTGCTTAAATTATAATCATAAGGAGCGTCTATTGCAAAGCACGGTAGAAAAGAATCGTTGAAACGGGGCCAAATGTCATCATTAAAACTTTTTATACCATGTTTTTAAGGACACTTGTACCAAATTTTGTATAAAAATGATAAAATTCAAAATAAGTGACAAAAATTAGCGCCTTGTATGTGAGAAATTGTTTGAATTGAATTGAGAGGTTGTCTTTTTTTAATTGCCCTTCAAGGTTAAATGGATGTAATTTTAAAAAAACTGAAAACACCGCAAAAAACTGTAAAAGGTATTTTTGATTTAAGATAAGGGTCATAAGGAACTGATTACTGAAAAGATCAAAATAGTCTTTATTTTTTAAAACTCATTTCATTGTATGCTTTCACGTTAATCATCTTTAAAGTGTTGATATAGAGTGTGAAGCTGTTCAATTAGGAGATTTGGAAACGATGCGAATATATTACACTATATGAGAATAAACACTTGGCAGTTTATGCTAATTTACCATATTGCGAGTCTAGCGGTGCTAGCTTTAGAGATGTACTTTACCGCCTATTTGCCAAACTTTAATTCGACTGCTCATATAAATGTCGAGATAATGGTGACATAAAAAATATATTTGACATATCGCGACGCGAAATAACCTTGGATACTCACGCATTTTAACAATTATCTTCTACTGAAAAAAGAAGGAAAGTTGAATAATTTATTTCAGAATTGGAATTATATAACATTTTAACAAAAAATATTGCTTGCACTACCGAACTTTTAATATATTCTATCTATACTTTGAATAAAAGAGAACTTGTTTTTATTTAATAAGTAATAGGCAATGATGCTTGTTTTTTATCAAAATTTATGAAAATGTTTGCTTTCCTCGTATAAAGCTGAGTTATTGAATGCAATAAAATTGAATAATATTAAACACCTAGCTAGAGAATTTATTTGCAAACAACTTTGACCTGATCCACCCAGGAAAATAAAATAGAAGAAAAATTTGTTATCAATAGGAAGCTGACTAATATATTTCGTTCAGGTAGAGGCCATGATGACAGTCCACCTGCGAAAGTTCGTGGCATCGCGAAAAAACACAAAAAAGTAATCCGTTTTCATCTCGGTAATCCCTATCAAAATATGTTATTCAGAAAAAGAATCGAATGGGGGCTTGAGGAATGTACCTGTACATGCCGCTCCAATTGTTTCCGACATTAGTCATAAAATAATAAATCAGAAAAATTTTTTGTACGAGAGAGACGCTCTTCGTATTTTTCTTCTTTTGCACCTTTTCTGGCACAAAAATCCCATATTTGAGTCCTCATTTTATGAATATGCTTACTGAAAATATGTGATTGAGTGATTATGTGAATAATAATCAGGACTACTTAAATCTGCGTTCCGTTACCCAAGATTGTGTGATTAAGTTTTTAATGAATTAACAGAACGATCCTTTTAAATCAAATAAACGAAGGATCACGCACAATTTACATTGCAAATGGTTTGCCGTGGAGTTGTCTCGTCTTATGATGTTTAGTAGTTAAATAAATTACATAATAAATGATTTAAATAAGATGAGACAATTCCACGGTAAGCCATTTACAATGTCAATTGAGTTGAGTTCTTTATGGTTAGATGAACTGCAAGTTTCAGCATACCAATATTTATAATATTTAATTTTAATAAATGTAGTTTTTCTTAATAAAATGTGTTTCCAATAATTTTTATGGGTACCCAGTCTTACACGATTGTACCCTACTGACTTTAGTTTCTTGTAGTTGAAGAGTCTTATTCTGAAATTCTTTATTTCATTATGCAGGGGTTTGCAGGGGTTTAGCCGAGAAACTTAAATTTGTCACTGTTAAAACAACGCTAGGAACCAAACCAGTTTTGGGATCACCGGATTCAGAATTTCTGAATTTAGTAAGATTGATAGACGGAATTGGTAAAAACAATGGTGACAATTTAGTGTAGGAATGTAGTAACTCGTGTAAAGGCGTAGGTGATATCAAAACTCAACCGTATGACATCAAATTAAAACCAGATTATAAACCAGAAGTAGTTCCATGCTGACGTGTGGCCTTCCTATTAATAGGAAAATTAAAATAAGAAAAAGAAAAGAAAGAAATTAAAAAGAAATCAAAAAGTCAACAGAATTGAGAACAACGGCAAAGGATATAGAACAACCTCGGATCCTCAGCAACTAAATAAATCTATATTGAGAGAACATTATAAATTACCAAAATTTGACATCACTTGTAATATGGCAGGTTCACAATTTTCCTCAGTTTTAGATGCCAACAAAGGGTTCTGGCAAATTGAGCTTAGGGAGGAGGCTTCCAAATTAACTACTTTTGACACATATTTTGGGAGATATAGATTCTGCAGGCTTCCACGTGGACTTGCAACAGCTCCAGAAGGGTATCATAGAATACTTTCAGAAATTTTTGAGGACATTCCGAATGTCAAAATCTATATAGATGACATCATTATATTCGATAAGTCTAGGGAAGAGCATCCAAAGGTTTAAAGACAGGTTTTTATAGGAGCCAGGGAACAAGGGAACATAGAATCTCTAAAGCAGAAATATAGCTTGATTGCGATGACGTAAAAGCAATTAAGCATATGGGAAAACCTACAAATGTAGAGGCACTGGGAAGGACTTTGAGCATGTTAATTTATGTAGGAAAAGTGATTCCAAACTTGTCAGCCTCAACAGCAAGTCTGAGAAACTCAACAAAATGCGGTACGGTTTGGTTATGGACGGCGGTACATAATAGAGAGTATGAATTAGTCACAAAAATTTTATCGGAATACCCAGTATTACAATTTTTTATAGGGGATAAGGAAGTAACATTATCGGTTTAAAGTTCTAAGGATGGCATGGTGGCTGTTATCATGTGAAAAATTAAACCGGCTACGTGTGCATCAAAATCGTTAACTGAGACACAGCAACGCTATGCACAGATAGAGAAAGATATGTTAGCTATCACCTTCGGATGTTAAGGATTCTATCAATATGTAAATGGGAATAAAATTCGGGTAGAAACTGATCATGAACCCTTAGAAATAATTTTTAAAAAACCTTTGAATACATGTCTCCTCAGATTACAGATAATGATGATTTTATTGCAATGCTACGAATTTGAAGTTGGATACAAGCTTGGGAAACAACTTTTTTCAGTGATGCACTTTCTGGAGCTAGTTACGGTGATCCGAATTTCAGAGTCAGAGAGGAAGATTTTGTAGCTCATCTTGATACCTTAAACTATGATAAAGAAATCATCAGCCCCACTAGGTTTCAAGGCATAGAAAAGGAAACTGAGAAAGACGCTGAAATGCAAAAATTACTAGAAAT
Source organism: Melikaiella ostensackeni (assembly GCA_032362435.1). Taxonomy (NCBI): domain Eukaryota; kingdom Metazoa; phylum Arthropoda; class Insecta; order Hymenoptera; family Cynipidae; genus Melikaiella; species Melikaiella ostensackeni. Next base: position 9,549 of record JAUMHM010093669.1, read on the forward strand.
AATATGAAAGGGTTGGCCTAACAACAAGAGCCAGGTTCACGAGTTAGTAAGTCTATTTTGGAAGGTAAGGGATGAGCCTAGCGATTATAAGGGCATAATCTTCAAAGGAAGTCAAGTAGTGATTCCTGTGACCATGCGAAAACAAATGTTAGAGAAACTGCGTTACACACACTTGAGTTATGAAAAGACATCGCTTAAGGCAAAAGATTTAGTATACTGGCCTAGTATGCGAAAAGAAATAAAAGACAAGGATGAAAATTGTTCAGCTTGTCTAATATTTCTCCGACGAGTCCAAAAAGAAACTTCAATTAATAGAGAAGTTCCGACGAGACCTTGGCAAATAATTGCTCCAGATTTGTTTACTTATGAGGATGTAGATTATCTCTTAATAGTAGATGAGTACTCGGAATATCCTGATGTAGAAGTAATGCCAAGTGACACGACAAGTCAATCATTAATTGAACGCGTTGAAGCAATTTTTGCTAGAAATTGTTGTCATGAGACATTCTACTCAGATAATGGACCGCAGTTTTCTAGTCGAGAATTTACCATTTTTTTCAAACAATGGGGTGTAGAGCCAAGAACGTCAACCCCACCTAATTCGCAATCTAACGGGCTAATTGAGCGGCTTGTCCAAAATATGAAAAAAATGATAAAGAAAATATTATTTGTTGGTAAAGACCTGCTTTTGGCATTGCTTAAAAATCGGCACACCGATTAGTGCAATAATACCCTCATCGGTTCAATAACTTTTTGAGAGGAGACTTCAGGCACAAATCCCAATAATGAATATATGTAAAACTCCAGTCCCTGAACGTAAAACTCAATTCACAGTCGGAAGTGGTCGAAATTGTAATAATTAATTTTTACTCAATTATCATTTTGGGTTTCTCCCGTGGCCACCAGAACAAGGTCGCGTAAAGGAGCCTTGATTTAAGGACAGCACAGTAGACCCATGTGAGCATTTCAGGCCCTAAACCCCACGTCAACTCAAAGCTCTCCTGCACATCCGAAAAGTCATGACAAACTTTCTGCATTGGGTCCCCAGGTGCTTTGCCCAGTTCAGTTTACTATCTAGTATTATTGCCAGATATTTAACCGAATCTGAAAACGTCAGCCTCCTACTACAAAATAGAGGAGCAATAACTCTCGGCACTTTGTAATTGCTCGTAAATATGACGAGGCTAGTCTATTCCGGATTAATCGAGAGCCATGAGCTATTGCACCAGAGCTCTACGATGCGCAGCGCTGACCTTGCAAGACCCATCAACGTATCCAGATGAGTCCCCCTAACTAGGATTGCAAAATCATCCGCGTATCCTTGGATATAGTAACCCTCCTTATTTAGCCTGCGAAGGAAGCCGTCCACTGCAATGCACTGCAGGAGGGGTGACAGGACACCCCTCCCCCCTCTCGTGGGCACCACCATGGCGCTATTTCCCAGAATAGGCCTTCTCCCCATCTGGTTTCGAGTCTCCTCCGACGTAGCATGCTTCCTATCCAGCTTACCAGCTGGTCTGGCACACCACACCTCGAAGCACCTCGATAGATGACTTCTAGAAGAGTATTGCTAAAGACACCCTCTATATCCAAGAAGACGCCCACAGCATACCCCCTCTGTTCCAGCTGCTGCTCCAATTTTGCCACAACTGCATGGAGCGCAGTTTCTACCGAGTAGCTTGTCTGAGAGGCGTGCTGCCCTTTGTGCAGTGCAGGGGTTGAAATCACCTCATCCCTGATGTATCTGTTGACCAACTTCTATAACGCCTGCAGGATAAAAGACGTTAAGCTGATCGGCCAGAAATCTTTCGCAGCAGTGTATCCCTCCCTCCCAGGTTTGGGAATAAGAGCCATTCTGCCGTCCTTCCATGCCGATGGCACGTGTTTTAGTGCAATTCTTGCCCTAAATAGTTTCATCAATGGAAAGACGACGTACTCTATGCCCTTCTGTAAGAACGCTGGATACACGCCATCCGCTCCTTGTGATTTGAAGGGACAGAAACCCCCTATGGCTCATTCCTCCTTCTTTTGATCAACGACCTCACATGTGAAGTTCCAGTCGGCCCCTCCACTCTCTTGGCCCCAGTCCTCCACCTCTTCGTCGGTTCTCATTCACTGAAAACCTGGGAAGTGATCCTTCATTAAGTGATTCAGCGTTGCTTCTTCGTCTTCGGCAAACTCGCCATCATCGAGCCTCATAAGTCCGAGGCGAGCTTCTGGATTTTTTGTCAGGATCTTGTGGAGCCTCACTGTTACCGGAATCCTCTTGGATTTCTCGCAGAAGACCCTCCAATCCTCCTGTTTATACATTCTTATATTCTTATTGTATTCGTACTGGGCCATCTTATAGACGTCCCAGTCTTCAAATGAGTCCCAAAGTGTATTCCTGGGGTTTCCAATCTTCGAAACCACCGGTTCTCCTAGGTTCAACCGAAACAGGATATATTTGTGGTCCGACAGAGAATCCTCATCGGAGACTCTCCAGCCCACTAACCTGCTTCTAAGTCCATCCGAGCATAGAGTTGAATCGGGAACCTCAATCCTGTTTTTATTCTGAAATGTGGCAGTATCACCCCGATTCAAAATCTCCAGCTCAGTGCCCGCCAGGTACTCGATTAATTCCCTCCCTCTGTCGTTGATGTTTGTGCTCTCCCAAACCGCATGATGTGAGTTTGCATCACAGCCTGACAGCAGATGAATCCTACTCTTCTGGCAGTTCCGAATTAGGGTCTTGACCTCTCTAGGGGGCGGGAGACCCTCGGCTTCACCTAGGAAATAAGCCGAGGCGATAAACACCTCTAGTCTTTCACCATTTCCACCTCCGAGTCTCACCTCAATAACGGTGAGGTCCCTGGAGCAGAGCTTAGGTACCAAGATCGCATCCACACCCTTGACGGCTACGCATGCCCTTGGTATTTTTTCGTGCGGCCCATTATATATGATGAAGATTTGTTCCGCCTACCAAGTAGATTACACACTTGCATAGTTACGTTTTATTGTGACTTGGCGATAAAGAATTTGCTTTCAACGAACTCATTTTCGATTATTGCTAATGTAACTTTTCTCATAAGAGTAAAATCTAATGCAATACAATTGTTACTCATAAATGGCGAATTCTGCAATCATTAATAAGAGGAGGGTTACGCAAAGAAAGGCAGTGTCTACTCATACCGAGAGTTCGGTACGAATAGCCATGCTGGGCACCAAGGGCTATTTGTACAGAAACTTCGGTAAAAAATCTTTATACGATAAATAGGAATGTATATGGAGTGTGCACACTTTATGAACTGGCATAATTAATGGATTAATTATTATCTACTGTATATTTAATTATTTGCTATAAGAAGGTCTCCCCTATATAGTGAAAATCGCTGAAAAGTAGACTGGTGGGCGCATTCATTACGAGGGTTGTTTGATAAGTTTGGCAAAAAAGAAAGTACCATTTTTTTGTTGAAATGTTTGCTTTTGTTGACCTCAATCGGGAGTCCGGAGCACGCTTCATCTTCAGTTGTGGTTTGACTATGCTTGAATTCGTTTATCCAAAAATGAAGGGTTTCCAACGAAAGATCAGACTCTCCGTAAATTTTGTCTAGCTCAGCTGTGATGTGCCCGGCCGATCAATTTTTTATATAAAAATAATTGATTTATGCACGGAACTCTTCTCTCTCCATCTTTTCGAAAACTACTGACATGCTTACTTCAAACGTATGCCAAACGAAAACTAAGCTAGGTTTTGGCTGAATCTCAGTAGAGTTTACTTTGAAGAATGCTATCTGTTGGCTGCATACTACAAAGTTCATTTTGGCTCCATTTGGCGGGAAATTCACCTTATTTATCAAACGACCCTCGTATATAATGTACCTTTAATTCTGATCAATTCATAAACACTGGCCTTCCTCATAGAAGATTGTTTTGTTATTCATCGTTTATTTTTGATTACTTGGAGGGTCATAGAATGTTTGTATATATCTTATTAGATATTGCTGCCAATACCGTGATAAATATTTTCAAAACTTCGAATTTTTCAAATGGTTTTTTGCAATTCTCGCGATATTTAATGAATGAACCTCAAATTTTTTCGTTGAAAAATATGTATTTCATTAGGATCTGTGTGTATTTTTTTTCCTCAATATAATCAAAATTGCAAAAAATTCATATCTAAAACGATTTTTGAAAGAAATATGAAATCAAAGAAAAAAATATTAATTCTCATCCGATCCGGCTCAAGACTTAATAAATAATGAGCATCATTTAGGAATACAATCCTTCCAAACATCATGACCCTAGCTCGATTCCGCAACACTTCTTCTTTATACTTCTTCTTCATACTCCTGCTTTAGGAGTCATTTTTTGTCTTTTTCCTACCCCATTCAACCAACTCTCTCTCAATTCTTCCAGCTTCCTTATTCATTCCTCACCCTCGCTATTCCCATTCAAAATTCACTTCATTCTCTCTTCCATACTCTCCCCTGCCCCTTCGTCACCTGTACACCTTTCTAACACATGCAACCATGATTCCTGCTCATACCTACGCACTACACACAGATTCTCTTCTTTATTCATCCAATACCTACATGCTCTTACCCATCTCACCCATTCTGAATCTCACCACTCTCTTTCATTTGCTCCCTTTTTCTATCTCTTTTAGGTATTCTGGCTCTCCCTCACTCTTGACCATCCTATACCAGCTGTTGTACCTTGACTCAAAGATTTTCCCCATCTTTCCTCTTCTTGCGTTGCCCTCATCTTTTCCTCTATTCCTAGGGTTATATTCCAAGACCCAACTTTCTGTAGAAAAACACATGAACGAAAGTCTCTTATTTTACTGGTTGAGAGAAATTAGCTGGGCTGAAGAACTGTCAAAACATCAACTCTTTTCAAACCTACAACCAGACAAGGTTCGATAAGAGTGAAACATTTGACGCATGTCTGAGAATTCTATAACCCCAATGAATTTTTTTAACCAATCAAACAAGAGACTTTCATAATGAGATGATGATGAGATAATTAGCAAAGGAGCACTTCTCTACAAAGCCGCCGAGCAGGCGGCCGAGACCCTTGCTCTGGATCTTAACATCAGAAGTGAGGAGAGTGCATTACCCCATCTAGATGCCTCACTTCTAAGAGCCCGATCAAAAAAAGCAGAGGTGAACAATTTCCTCGAACAGCTCCATAACAAAAAAATGCATGGGAACTTTCACAGAAATGTAAAAGATCAGTCCTTGTCGATGGAGTTAATGTTTGCTTTCCTTAAATCATTCGAACTTAATTCAGGTACAGAGAGTTTTAATTTCGCGTGTCAGGATGGTGTCATTTCCACCTTGGTATACCATAGCCGCATCTTACGTGAAGAAGTTTCCAGCGACATGTGCAGAGCGTGTCATGCACATTCTGAACACCTATGGTACATACTATCCGGATGCCCCACTCACGGAGGTGCAAGACCATCACCGGTTCGGAACCTCGAAGCCATACCCGCGTGCCAGAAAAATGCCAAAGCACTTGCGAGATGGATGCGAAGACCTATCATTCTTGGGTTGCTCCGTGTCCTTAGGACTCACGAGGGTTTCGCCGACTCATCATCGTGATTTCACCGTACCATGTGGCCGCCCATCTCACGGTTGTGAGGCGTGGCCCTCGAACACCCCTTACTAAAGATAACTTATGATTTTTTTATTTTATGAGATTTGATGTTGACATCTGTTTCTTAATGACTTGTTGCTACTGTTTATTGAAGCAGGCAAGCAATAGTTATAAAATTGGGACCAACTAATAATCTTTCCACACCCCTAGCATTAAGAGTGGAAGATTTTTTGAGTTTAATTAGTTTGATGTCTTAAGTTAGTTAATGATTTTTACTCTTTGCGAGAAAACTATTTTGAATTTAAAAAAAAAATGATTGTTATTATTTTTGCTGGAACATTACCGTGATATCGAAACGCAAAATAACGTGGGATACTCACACATTTTGATAATTATCTATTCTTAAAAAAGAAGAACAAGAAAAGTTGAATTACTTCATTTCAGAATGGTATTATTATATAACTTGTAAACGAGGTATTGCTGTAGTTACAGGACCTTCGAATATATTCAATACGTAACTAAAATTTACGAGAATTACCTTGAGTTGAAGGAAGCTTTTTTTTGATTCAGGAAGTACTAGTTAGAAAGTGTTAAATAAGTTTAGCGGATTTATTTACATCAACAACTTTGTCCCGATCCACCGCGGAGAAGAAGAAATAAGAGAAAATTTTGTTATTGCTAAGAATACAATTCAAGAAAATCTGTCTATTGGACTACAAGAATATTCTTCAGTTCACCCTGATTTTTGATCTGGAATAAACAAGTACTGCAAAATTCAATGCGTATAATTTCATTACTTTGCAATTCGATATTCGATCTTATTTCTCTGTAACAATTTATATTAACATTTCGACTACACCCTGGGTTAAAAACACCCGTATCTATTATTTTGAGCATCGTCACTTTAAAGCATGACTTAGTATGGAGATCATTGGGCCATATAGTAGAAATTAAAAATGCGTAAATTTAAGATTTTTTCATAAACAACTGAATTTTAAACAACTTGTTTTTACTTTAAGCTTTATTTTTTTACAAAATTATTATTCTGACATATTAAACAATGTTTCGAGTGCATCCCGAATTTTTTTTGCTAAAATCGGTTTGATAGTTTGAAAATATCAGTCGTTTCAAAAAACGATATGGTCAATTTGATTCAGTGTGTAGTGCATGAAACTTTAGAAAGGTGTGTAGTCGAAAGACTTATACACAGAAAAAAATGTATGCTAAAACTTGGATATTAAGAGATTATGTAGTACCACCTAACATATAGATATTAACGCGTATCTTGCTGAGATGTTTAGCGTAAATTAAATCAATGTCTTTTCGTCATATGTCAACTAGTGGAAAAATGATAATTATTATTGATGTTGCGCCCACAATTATTAATCATGATGGTGTAAATTGTTTGTGTCAACTAAAATAGTTGAAGGATGTGCTATTTTTTCTTCAGAAAAATCTTCGAAGTGCCGAATAATCTGTTTCATGGTCACATGCATGGTTTAATATCTGCAGATTATAACCCCTAACATCCTAGATGGCTGTCCTACAGTTAAATATTAAAGATGTTAATCCTGAACATCTGGATATTACCAGTGAACATTCATTTTTCTCCGTGTACTGAATTCAGGGTTATATTATTTATGAATTCACTTTCTTCATTTTTTCTGCGCCGAGTCTATGCCACTCCCTTTCTTGACCTTTTTCAAATCCTTAACTTTTCCCAACCAGTCTTCTTTGATCATGTCACGAGCTTTTTCAGCAATCATAATAGTTGGTGCATTCGTATTCCCTGTCGGAACAACTGGCATAATAGATGCATCGGTAACTCTCAATCCTTCAATTCCATAAACTCTCAATCTTGGATCAACAACAGCTTCCAAATCATCCTTGGGACCCATTTTGCATGTTCCAACAGAGTGCTGAAATGAAAAACCTAATTGCCTCACGACGCAGGTCTAATATTCATCTGAGTTGAATTTCATCTTATCGCAAGGAGGCATGGGAGTCTCAACAAGTTTGTAATTATTCTTGTTCATAATTGTGGTATTGGATATACTTATTCCAATGCGAATACCCTGAATAATACGTTTTAGATCCGGTTCGGCAGTTAGATAACTAGGATATATCAAAGGTGACCCCTAGACTGGATCCGTAGCATTAAGCTTGATTAATCCTCTACTTTTGGGAGTAAGCGATACTGTAAAGATAGAGAACTTATTTTCATCTTTCATAGTCACAATCAATTGTGTATCCAGGACTTTTTTATTTTGTTCATACTCTGTACGAACATAAGCAGTAAGAAATGCTGGGCCCACTGCTGAGAAAGTTCCTGTTTGCGTTCTTGCATAATAAGTCAAGTTTCCTACTTTTTCTTTACATTCGCGAACCTCATCTGTGGGCAAATTTTTTATTATTCCTGAGATACCTAGAAAAGACAAATGATCCTGAAGATTGTGTCCGACGGATAAGTTCTGAATGACGTTGATTCCATGTTTTTTGAGTTCCTCAGCCGGTCCCACACCCGAAACCATCAGTAACTTTGGTGAGTTTATAGCACCTGCTGAAACGATTCCTTCTTTCTTCGCTACAACAACCTTAGGAATGCCAGTGCATGTAGACTTATATTCAACACTAGTAGCTTTTTTCGAGATCGAATCTTTCAAAATCCTGGTAACGAAGATCTCATTTTTGACAATTAAGTTGGGCCTTGTTCCTCTAACGGGACGAATGAATGCTGCATTGGCACTTTTGCGAACTCCACTGTCCACAGTAACTTTTGAACTAACCATACTCCTAATTGGTTTTCGGCATTTATATCTTCAGTCGCATATCCGAGTTCGTTGAAAGCTTCTTCTATTGCTTTTCCTGATGGAGAGAAGAAAGGATACTTTGATACTGTGAGACACCCACCAGTTGCATGATAGCCCGGGTTCTGTTTGACGATCTGAAAAAAATTGTTACTCTTCAATATTTCATACCATATACTAGTATTTTTTCAATAATTCAATGATTTACATACCTCCGGGTCTTTGTTGTCCTCTGACTTTTTAAAATAAGGTAAAATTTCATCATAATTCCATCCAGGATTTCCTAGATTGACCCAATTATTGTAATCCTCTTTATTACCTATGACGTACATCAAACGATTTATTGTACTTAAACCACCCATTACCTTGAAATCAAATCAAAACTTCAAAACTTTGATTTGTGAAGTATGCCGATGCTACTTTATTGGTTGGCTCAATAAATTTTCCCGTTGGTATTACCACTCGCACTGTAACTCCAACAAACCGAGTATAAAAACCAACAAGAAAAATGGTTGTGCAAATAAATACTAAGATAGCAGCGGCATATTTTACAAAACAATGTTAGTTGGACCTAATTCCTATTTTTCAGCCTTCTTGATCATTTATAAATTGTAAATTAGTAGAGATCAACAATTTGAGACTATGCACAACAAAATTAAGGTTATACTTTTCCACGAGGAAGAGTGCAGCCTTTGTTCATTAGGCATGATCCTTTTTCTGGTTGGGTTGAATAATTCCAGTCGATGGCTGTTTTTTCACGCTGAGAAGCAAATCCAGGAATATCAGCAGCAACTGGTTCCTCTCCTCACGCTTCCAGTAGCAGTACCTGATAAAAATATATGAACCAAAATGTTCGCATCAAAATATTTCAATTGAAAATATATTAAAATTATGATATATTTACATTCCACTCCTTTTTTTCTGTAAGCCTATTTGCTACAGCATATCCTGCAGAGCCAGCTCCTACCACTATGAAATCGTAGTTTTCTGGTTCAATCTTAGTTTGCTTAAAATAAAAAATTAAATTAATGTCACAATATCAAATGGCACTCGCCTACTTTATTTATTTATTTTTTTTTGAAAAGCTGGTTATCGAAGTTCCAACCTCAAAAGTTCCCCAGCGAGTCGTCTTTCAACCTAGAGGTTTCGTCTTGTGCTTAGAGTATTTATCTGGCTATACGAGGTGTGGCTACTAGATAACAGAACTGATTTTTCTGCCACTTGCTTTGGGCCCCGGCAACAAGCAGGGTCTGATAATAATCCGTGATCTTTTCCCCCTTCTCTCCGAATTTAAAGTAGTACGACCCTCAGTCAGTCATCTTTATTCGAAGTTGACCATCTACCTGAGCTCCGCTCGGAATTATGTTGAGTGTAAAAATAGAACAGCGCGTCAACTTGAAGTTTCTTGTGAAACTTAGAAGATCCACTACAAAAACGTATAATTTGTTGAAGGAAGTTCATAGTGATGAGTGTCTATCTCGTACTCAAGTTTTCGATTGTTTTAAAAAATTGAAGGAGGGGAGGGAAGTGATTGAAGGCGATTTGCATCCCGGCCATCCTCGCACATCGAAAACCGACGGCACCATCGAATAATTGAGTAAAATTATTCGAACAAATCGATGTCTGAGCATTCGAGCAATTGCTGACTTAGTAAACATCGATCAAGCAATTTATAAACAAATTTCAAAGAAAAATTCACACGCTTAAGGAAAAACGACCTGAAATGTGGAAGAACGGTTTGTGGATTCTTGACAAGGACAACGCGCCAGCACACAAGGCGTTGTTTGTCCAGAGGTTTTTGGCGTAGAACAAGATTTCCGTATTGGAGCACCCACCATACTCAACTGACCTAGCCCCATGTGATATTTTTTCTGTTCCCAAAGATCAAGTCTGAGCTAAAAGGAACCAGAGTCGAATCGGTGGATGCTGTGGAAGAAAAAGCAGCGTGACTCATGAAAGACCTCTCAGAAAAGGACCTGCAACATTCTTTAAATAATGGAAAATTAATTTGAAGCGGTGTAGGGATCGGAAAGGGGACTACATTTAAGGAAATAACATCTGCATTGAATAATTTGGTAAACAAAAATTTTTAGAGCATCAGTCTGGTTATTTAATAGCCACACCTCGTATGTCACTATACGTAACTACATACCGACAAAGTGGGGCATTTCCTCGCTAAACATCATGTTCGCTCCATTAAATATAAATTGAATCTCATGATAATTATATTTACCTGATTGAATTTTACATCCTTGGGCGAGAAAACCCACGGGAGAGAAGTGAAGATCGGCGTCAGACAGGTGCAGTAGTTTTCAGTATACGTTTTCGGTATTAATGGCAGAAGCGAGGACAGAAGCATTCTTAATACGGGCCTGAGCTACAGAGCTACCACGCGTAGAGCTGATATTGACAGTATGATCTTCTCATCAGGACCACCTCAAGTCCCACAGGGACAGATGACAGGATGATCGAGGAATCCTGGAGCTTTTCTGGAACAATCAAGGTCATGTAAAAAATCCAGAAGATTTTTTCGTCGGTATTTTGAAGCGATTCACAGTTGAGATTTTCTGATGTTAGGTTGGCAGCAGCACCGAACAGTGGATCTGGCGGGAAAATTCAAATGATAATACCAAGGTTTCAGTAAGAGCAGCGAGCTACCTCGCGCGCGATCACAAAGCGTAACGGATTCAATGATTACAACGCATAGCAAACTCCGACTTCTGTACGCGTACCATAAGAACACTCACTAAAGCATGATCTGTACCTCTCATGAAGATATCATGAAACAATGTACGCTTGACCTGTACGCATAGTATGGAACATTCACTTAAACATGATCCGTACGTCACACGAAGACCCAATATAAAAACCCAAAAACAAGGTCAGTCGGTCACTTAGTAGTTTTATTTTGAGCCAGCGGTCAGTGCAGTCTGATAGTTTTGTGGTCACTTATTAAGTTCACGGTAACGCAATTCAGAATCGAGTTGCAACTGTTTATCATTGTATTCGATTAAGTATGTTAATACTTGAATTTGTGTGCGGAACCATAATTTTACTCTGAACGATTATCCATTAATCAATCACCCACGGGTATGAAATTGGATCGTCGAGTTGGACTATCAATCGCTACCAAGATTGGATATTCTTGATTTCTCTCAAAAACCAAAATTATGTGGGAACAATTACCCTATTTACATCGTATACAAGATCATCAAGGAAGGACTGCATCTTATCTCCCAACACCAACAACGTTCAGACTCTTTGGCCTACTGCCACCTCGTAAGTAATCAAGTGATTACCTTGTGTGTTTTCTTTCCATTCAACTAAAAGAGAACTCTTCTCACTCGAGTATTTAATTTATGTTTAAGGTGAATCCAACCTCTCTCAACTCTGTCGACTCTGACACTCGCCCAAACAAGCTCCAACCTTTAATAAATAATTTAATTCACTACAATTTTAGAAGTCATTGGCAACCTTATCCCTTGCGAATTTCTATTTAGTTAGGGTTTGCATAAAACGAGGAAGGTTAGGGAGTAATATAAGGGGATAGTTTGAATTTCAGGATTCATGACGTAACATAAGTTATAGCAAGATAATTGAAAAATGTTGAATAAATATAGCGAATTTATTTACATCAACAACATTGTCCCGATCCACCGAGGAAAAAAAAGAAGACATAAATGTCGTTATTGCTAAGAAAACAATTCAAGGAAATTCGTCCATTTGATCACAAGAATATTTTTTAGTTTACTTCGACCTTCGCTCTGGAATGAAATATTTACTGAAGTACTGGAAAATTCAATGTATATAATTTTATTACTTTGCAATTTGATATTCCTTCTTATTTCTCTGTCACAATTTATATTAACATTTCGACTACATCCTGGGTTAAAATTACCCGGAAATATTATTTTGAGCATCGTCACTTTGAAGCACGGCTAAGTATGGAGATCACTGGGTCATATAGTGAAAATTAAAAATGTAGCAATTTAAAATTTTCTCATAAAAAATTGAATTGTTTACAATTTTTTTGTACTTTAAAATTCATTTCTTTACAATATTATTATTCTAATATAAGCAATGTTTAAAGTGCGTAATGAATTTTTCCGTGCCACAATCGGTTTGATAGTTTTAATATATCAGTTATTTCAGAAAACGATAGAGTCAATTTTGCCCAGTGTGTACTTCATGAAACTTCAGAATGGTGTGTAGTCGGAAGGCTAATACGGAGAAAAATAAATGTTAAAACTTATATATTAAAGGATTATATAGTACCGCCTATCATATAGATATTCACGCGTATCTTGCTGAGATGTTACGCGTAAATTAAAATATATATTTGGTTTCACTGAGTAAGATGTTAAAATAAAACATCCTGATATTAAAATCGTTGTTAGAGCGCATGAGCAGTTCATGGTAAGCATTAAAATGCTGTCGACATCTGTTGGCCAGCTAAAAAAGCTTATAGTCAATGTCTTTTCGTCACATGTCAACCTGTGAAAAATGATAATTATTATTGATGTTTTGTCCACAATAAATGATCATGATGGTGCAAATTGTTCGTGTAAACTAAAATAGTTGAAGAAAGTGCTTTTTTTTAAAAAAAATCTTCCAAGTGCTAAATATTCTGTTTCACGGTCTCATACATGGCTTTCAACATCTTCAGATCATAACCCCTAACATCGTAGCTGGCTGTCCTATAGTTAAATATTAAATATGTTTATCCTTAACATCTAGATTTTACAGGTGTACATCCATTTTTCTTTGTGTACCGAATTAAGGGTTATATTATTCATGACTTCACTTTTTTTTCCTTTGCCGAATCTATGCCACTTTCTTTCTTCACTTTCTTGACATTCTTAATTTTTTCTAAGCAGTCTTCTTCAATCATATCACTAGCTTTTTCAGCAATCATAATGGTTGGTGCATTCTTATTTGCTCTCGGAACAACTGGCATAATAGATGCATCGATAACTCTTAATCCTTTAATTCCATGAACTCACAACCTTGGATCAACAACAGCTTCCGAATCTTCTTTAGGGCCCATTTTGCATGTTCTGACAAAATAATGAGATAGAGAACCCAATTGTCTCACCACACAGGTCCAATATTTATCTGAGCTGAATTTGATCTTATCGCAAGGAGGCATAGCGGTTTCAACAAGTTTGTAATTGTTCTTTTTAATCATCGTAGTATTGAAAATGCTGAGCCCAATTCGAATACCCTCAATGTTACGTTTAAGATCCGGTTCGGCAGTTAAATATCCGGGATATATCAAAGGTGAACTCGAGACTGAATCCGTGGCATTAAGTTTGATTAGTCCTCCACTCTTCGGAGTGAGGGAGACTGTAATGATAGAGGATTTATTTTCATCTGACATACAATCAATTGTGTAACCGGAACATTTATTTCTTTTCATACTCTGTGCGAACATAAGCAGCGAGATATGCAGGGCCCGCTGCGAAGAAAGTTGCTTTTCGCGTTCTTGCATAATGACTAAAGTCTCCTACTATTTCCTTACATTATTCAACATGATCATTTGAGGTCACATTTTTCATTATTCCAGACAAATCAGCAGGTTTTGAAAGACCTTGGTTCCATGTTTTTCAAGTTCGTCAGCTGGTCCCACGCCCGAAACCATCAGAAACTTTGATGAGTTTATAGCACCTGCTGACACAATTACTTCTTTCTTCGCCATAACTACCTGAGTAATACCAGTGCGTGTGCATTTATATTCAACACCAGTAGCTTTTTCTGAGACCGAATCTATCAAAATTCTGATTACGTAGATCTGATTGTGAATAATCAAGTTGGGCCTTGTTCCTCTAATTCAATGAATAAATGCTGCATTTGTACTTTTACGAACTCCATTGTCCATGGAGAATTGTGGATGACCTATTCCTGATTGACTTTCGGCATTTTCATCTCTAGTTGCGTATCCGAGTTCCCTAAAAACTTCTTCAAATTTTTTTCCTGATGGAAAATAGAAAGGATATGTATTTTGATTCCATAAGATACCTATCAGTGGCATGATAGTCTGGCTTCTGTTTAATGATCTAAGAAAAATTTTAACACTTTAATATTAAATCCGATATGATATTATGATATTATTTTTCAAAATATATTGTTTATTTTGTTTATATGAGAAAAGCTTCTTAATATTGGGAATACAACAGTAATGTATATGACGTATTTGTGCGCGTTTTCGGGGCGTATCGATTGACCCGTTGAACAACCTTTCTTGAACATCCATGACCTACCAGTGCCCTTTTTTAATTTTCAAATAAAATTATTGACGTTATTTATAAGAGGACTTTTTTATTGGAAATACAACAGAACTGTATTTGATGTAATTCTTTGTGACTTCAAAACGCATCGATTGACCTATTGTTAAACCTTTCATTCTCTTTCATGATCAATTAATAGTGACTTATAAAGTTTAAGAAAAGGGTTACATTGTTCATATAAATAAAACTTTTTCAAAATTCGGATCAAAACACTAACATAAGTCAAAATGTTGTTCGTTATAACAGAATACATTGATTAACCTTTTGATGCGCTCTCTGATTTTCTGAAAATAAGACTTCCGATAAAACAGAAACATAAGCTTGAAAAATACTGGAAGTGTCCCTTTTTCGTTAGAGAAAAACCTCCGTCTATGAGGAAGCAAATTTATTTGACACCTACGGGGAAGCCAAGTGCTTACAAACTGAGCACAAATGAATATACTGGGTATATTAATTTGTACTTGAGCATCTTCACTCATCAGAAATGTCTACCATATAGTATAAGGTATGCTAAAATTATAAACACGAGGAGCGTCTATTGCAAAGCACAGTAGAGGAGAATCATTAGAACGGGGCCAAATGTCATCATTAACACTTTTCATACAATGATTTTAAGTAAAAAAAGGAGATTGAGAAAAGATGTGAATATATTACGCTATATGTGAAGAAACACTTGGCACCTTATGCTAATTTAACATATTGCTCCACACGATTGATTGGTTATATTAGAAAATTATATTAACTACTTCAAGTTTATATGGTAAACTTAAAAAATTACCCTTTTGACCGAGTAGATTGTACAACTGTAATTATGTTTCATTGTGATGTCGCTGTAACGAATCTGCATTTAACAAACACATTTTTACATTGTTTCTGGTGCAATTTTTTCCATTGCAGTAAAATTCAATGCAATAGACTTGTAGCTTATAAATGGCGAGTACTGCAAATTTGAATATGAGAGGGGTTGTATTTAAAAAACGGGTGTGTCTACGCGTACCGAAACTTCGGTAGGAATAGCTCAACCGGACACTCCCAAATATGAATAAGTAGGTAGTTTGACTCATATTCGAAAAATGATAATTGAAACAGAATTTTTTTCAAATAATAAATTTAAAATTCTTATTTACGGCCAAAAGTATTGTAAAAAAAATCTGCCCGCATCGCGGGCACATTCTGATCGCGCGCTTCGCGCGCAGCTCGTTTCGCTCACAAGTTTGAGCGTGCCTAAGGCGCGCGATTCAATCGTCGCGCTTCGCGCGAGTTTTGTTGTTGAACTGGCACTGGCACTGGCTTCGCGCTCGATGTTATATGTTTTTCATGTACAAATTGCTAAATTTGTTTTTGATTTCAAATGAAGAAGGAAATTTATTTACTTAAGGCTCTATCGGCCTTGAGGAATACATTCTCATCATAATATTCGCGCACGATTTTCTGCGCTCGC
>JAUMHM010093709.1:0-25645 GCA_032362435.1 Melikaiella ostensackeni
AAGAAAGAAAGAAAGGAAGAAAGAAAAGCAAAGAGACAAATGAAAGAAAGTTAGGATAGGATCAAAACGAAAGAAGACGAAAGTTGCAACATGATTTTGGATGAAATGAAAAATTATTTTGGAAATAGCAAACAACATGTTTCTCTGTGTATTTGTCGACCTGGATAAAGTCTTTGATAAGCTGACTAGACCTAAGCTTTGGAAAGTCCTTAAAGTTCATGGAGTGATTATTTGACTTCTTAAAGCAATACAAGCAATATATAATGGTGATAAAGGGAGTGCAAGAGTAAATAGACATCTGAGTTATTGATTTAATATTGAGCAGGGCGTTAGACAAGGCCGCGTTATATTTTTCTGAATGTTCAATATATACCATACATTGACAAATGTCTAAGAATGGCTATAACAAGGAATGATTCCCAGGTGTCCGCCTCTGATTTGCTGGGTTTTCAGCTACGTTATGGAGGACCAAAAAATAAGATATACATTCTTTTCACTTTGGCCTGTTTTTATAATTTATATCTAGAGGGTTGAACGACCTATCAACGTATTTTGCAGAAAACACGAAAATACGTAATTTAAATAATATTCTCCAATTGTACTGTGGAAAATCTCACAAGGAGAACCACACATATGGTGCCAGTTGTGCCTGTTTTGTAATAAAAAAAGTCGAAAGATGTATCAGCATGGAAATTATTTATTTCTATCTATAATTTGTCGAATGTATGGTGCTCTTAGTAATTGATACCATTATTAAGTGAGTAAAATACCCCTAATTAGTCAGTTACGTTTATCTTGTAATGAACGACCTTAAAGTTCCGTAATGTTTGATCAAAGGCAGACATGAGGCTGTTGCATATTTCTAAATATTTTCTTTTCCCAGTTAAATTGGAAGAGTACTAAAAATTGAATGTAATTACTCAAGAAAAGTTTTTTCAAATAAGGCTGAATATTTTTTTGATGTTAAAAATTACATTTTTCGAATTTTTGCGAGAACATTTGATTTGTTGAGCAAATTGCCGGAAGTATCTCAGCCTGAGTTGCCCGGTTGTGACCAATCTAGACTTTTCAAATTCGTTTGCGCTGATGACAGATGTTGCAAATTACGCGCTCTAAGAAATGTTCTCAGTCAGGGCAGAATTGATCAAGACTTACCAATCGCATTTGCCTCACGGTCATGTCAGAGCAATGAGAAGTAACATCACTGGGATTGATGTGATCAGTCAAATGAATAATCCAGACTCAATGTTTCGAAATCGCCACCCAGGATCAAAGTACCAAGGCACCATAATTCGCGACTTCTGTTGGGTGTAGCCTATTAGGGAGCCCGTTATTGGTCTGCGCCAGTGCATCACAGTATTTTGGTCCAGATTCGTAGGGATGGAAACACGTTAGCCTGGGTATTTTAGGTGGTCCTTTGAAATATAAGGATAGCAAACCTAGGTCGAGGGATAATGGCTGCAGAATTCATGATACTGTTCTACAAAAATTTCATTTTTTGTTGTGTCCGGAATGTTTCTTTTTACTTTTATTACATTTTTGGACGCTCATTCCGAATTCGACAACAAAAATCTTCCTTCACGTCAAGCTCTGAGAAAAAAGGGGTTGAAGGATCTCAATGACGCGTTTTTGGCCTTATTTGAGAGTCTGTACAAAATTTAATGAGAGATAATTGGACATCCTTTTCGGAAACCCGTCCATATATACTGCAAAATGAAATCCAGCGCGTATCAGTTCATCACCATTGCGAAGTCGGATAATCGCTGGGCCACCTCTCCTCAGATCTGAATTAGTGAAAATTTGTATTAAATTAGTAATTGAGTGGTTGGCTCATAAAATAGTAATATTTTAGCATTTCGATAATCGTAGTATAGTAAAAAAGTCAGAATTTCAATTGATCAGAATCGCAAGTGGTACTTCGGTTTTGATGAAACTTGGTGGAATTATAGTGCTATATAAAGGACATCTGCGGGCCTAAAGATTTTTGAAAATTTTGAACATTATGGGAGATACACCATATTGAATTTTCGGATCGTCATTTTATAGACGGTGCAGTCAACTAAAATAGACTCAAGTTATTACAAAGACATGGAACTTGGTATATTAGCATTATGTGTTTCTTTCGACCCAAATAATGTTTTTGGACAGGGTCACAAAAAATTGTTAAAATTTCTTTTTTCGAAGAAACGGGCAATTTTTTTTGTTTAGTCAGGTATTTTTTAAAATAGTGAGGGATAATTGACTTTATCTCCTTTGTTATTGCGATGGATTCTCTAGATTTCCGCATCTGATATAAATTGTTATTAAAAATTACAAAAATTGTTATATAATCCCTCATGTCCAGTTTGAAAATCACTTTTAACTTATTGTCGGATGATTCTTGGGAAAAACGTTTTTTTTTTGTATTTACAAATAATGAGTCTAAGCTTTTGCTCATAAAAGTATCAATAACAATCATATGAATAAATTTTTCAATTATTTTCTTGGTTAAATATTATAAATAGGTTCATCCTAACGATAATTGAAGAAAAAATTATTTCTTTCTACGGGTAAACGGCCGATTGAGAGATTTGTTTATAAAAATTGTTATTAGCAATACATATCATTTATGTTTGATGAGGCTTCAAGTTGAAAAAAAGCCCATCGTGCAACGCAGCGCAACGTCTAACTAAATTTACGATATATCGGGAACCAGAAGAGTCTAAGTGAAAATTTTTTTTTTCATGAAAGGTGATTTCATAAAGAATCTTTCTATACATATGAAAAAAATGAATAGAAAGTGGGTATTGCACGGAAAATTGACTCAAACATTTTCTTACATTTAAATCTCACTAAGAAAGTATAGCCTAAAAAGAAAGAATGTGTTCACCCACCAGACATTTTTGACGAACGATTCTGGCTTCATCTATCGAAAACACTTTCCAAAAATAAAAAATTCCATTTTCCAGCAAAACAATGCGAGGTGAGAAAAAAATGTTTTAGAAGGAATTGTCAGTCTCAAGGAGGTCTACAAAATTCATGCAGACTATTTTTTGTTGAGACGCACAGTTTTTATTTTAATCGTGAAAAATTTTGCTAAAAAAATTGAAATTATCCGAAAAAGCACAGTCATATGTTCATGCATAAATGTTTTCTTATATTATTACTTTAGATGTTTTAATAAATCCAGAATTAGTCCATCCTAAATAAATATATATATTCAAATATATCTACGTGGTAGAAAAATGCGGAAAAAAAATCTGCCATTTTTGGCAATTGGAAACTTAGTTAGCTTCAAGAACTTGTAAGTCCTAAAAAATATGGTTCTCGCGTACACGTGATGAGCACGCTTTCAAGACCTGGCGCAAATACTGATATTTCTGATTGCTTGCAATGTGTAATGAAGTTCCATCTTACTATCTAAAACATTTCAGGAGAAAAACGCGAAACAAAATTAAATAACTTTATCTATGTTGCGTTTCAAGAGGCAGCCTTTCATTGATGTGAGAAAATATAAAAGCATCGCATTTTATATCTTTGTATATAAGGAAAACTCTCGAGAAAATGGATTTCCTTTTCAAGTTATTATTTAATGATTATTTCTAAAATTATTGCAGTAATTAACTGAATATTCTAAATTAACTTCATTTTTCTTATGTAGAAAAAGGTTTTTCTATGTGTAATTTTATACAAATTTAAGGTAGGATGTTCTATTGTTCAAGATATATGGGTATATTTTAAACGTTTTTCCTTATTCCGCAAAAGCACAAGAATCACAAGATGATTTCGTAGCTTTTAGATGGAACTCTTCTATTATATTTAATGTTAGTTTCTCTTTTCTCTACATTACTTCATACTTTTAACCAATGATACCTCGCTTACGAACAAAAATATTGGTACACCTAAGCCCAGAACAGTGACTCATGTTTCTTTCAGATTTTCCATTTCATTCTGTGTATCAATTTTCATCTCTAGATTCGTTCTATCTTTTTTATTCACCATTCTAAATGATAAAAGCAGAAATTGTTGTGCAAAACGGTAGCAAAGAGGAGCTAAGTTTTGGGACTGGACAAGGGTTCCCGTGAAAACATTGTTTTTATTTCGGTATTTTATTAATCTGTCACATTGAGAAAGGAAAATGTGTTTACTGAGCGAACTCGTTTCGTTGGTGCATTTGTTTGACTTAAAATGATGTTTGATTAAGTGGACGAAATTTGTGTTGAGTCTACCGACTTATTTGCGTTAATCAACCAATTTTTTTGTTTAATTCCTCCTTTTAATTTTGCCAATATATTTTGCTGACTCAGCCAAACACAATGTACTATATTTTTCATGAATCTTTTCTTCTTAATAACTATTTTTCATACCAAAAAATATTTCATTCCAAATTAAAATTTTGAACTTCTGCCGTCATATTGGATTGCCTGATGGTGATTCGGATATATAGTAATGAGGATGAATGGAAGTTATTGTTCATGTATTTCGTAACAAATTAATATTCGAAAAGAGGAAAATTTGGGTAAGGGTATCTCCATATATTAATCAACACTTTTTTGGATGTTTTTTTCACCTAACTCCCCCTTCTAGCGCTATCATACCAATAGACTATTACATAACAAGTGGATCTATTCAGAAAATAGGTGTGAGAGAAACTTCCAATTGATATTGAAATATTGATTCTCAAGCTTCTGAATTTCAAAGATGAGGACAATTTCACACTATATAGATGAATGGAAATTTTTTTCTTTTGATGAAAAGATAGCCCATTATCATTTATTTGAACAAAAACCGATCTTTCCAATTAGGTTTCCGCCAACAATCGTACATAATAATGTCATCAATTTTAAGTATTCTTGCGATTTCAGTGTAGAAGGAACATACACAGGAAATACAAATGATTTAGTGAGTCAGATGGGATAGCGACGAGTATATATCTTGAAATTTCTCCAAGAACTTGCATTAGTTACACTCCTATCGATATTCTTGAAAAGTTATCTTAATTTCAAGAAAATGAGGACCGTGCTTGGTATTATTTGTCTCATCTTAGCGTCTCTTCCCTATTTTATTGGTAAATATATAATAAAATCTATACATGAAAAGCGGTAATGGGAAAATTCTTAATCTATCGAATGATGCGAAAAAAATATAGAGAAAATTTATAATGACAAACTAGCGGCGGTTCTTCTAAAAATGGTTAAATTTGCTATTTTTCAAAAGTCCACCTTTCGATATTCTATTTTGTAGACTGTTGTTATGTGTTTTTGAATTTTAAGGAAAATTCTATGGGTGGAAAAATTATTTCGATTTTTTCGTGTGTACAGATTTTCATGTCGAATAATAAAATGAAATCATATCACGGAAAAGAAATGAAAATAATGAAATATACAAACATAAAAATATATGAATGAAAGAATAAAAACAAAAATATATACCATAAATGAATATATAGAATATATATAATAAATATACATCTTTTTGGATTTGGCAAAGAGAATTCAAATTTCAAAAATATATATATTCTACATAATCTTTCCTCCAATTGTTTAGAGAATTTCATTTATACTTTTCTAAGTTGAAGAAAAACAGCATTCAATAAAGCTATTGTTGCATCAACAGACTATTTTGTAGCAACTGAGTTGAAAAATTGTATCACGCTCAAAAAAATAGTGGTGTTCTCTTTCTTTGAACAGAACCCATATAAAAATTTTAAGATTTGAAAATTTTAAAAAAAGTTGTAACTTCATGAAACATCACAAAAAGGTTTCAGTTTTTCAAACTTTGAGAATTTTCAACCTCTCTGTGCGAATGAATAATGATATCTGAATTTTTTTAAATTATTGGCTATCCTTATAGGATACCACAACTTGTCCACATACACCAAGACAGATTTTTAGAAATAATTCTTTTCACATCGCCCTACTATTTTATATTATCATACAAGTAGCAAAAAAGCGCTACGCGCACTTATTACATGCTCACGCAAGAATTGAAATTTTCGGAGCGAACGAACGAGTGATAAGAGTGTTGAGCGTAGGAGCGAGGAAGTGAGAAGAAAAGCGAAGAAAGAAGAGGTGCATCTTATTCTATTAAAATTTCACTTAATCTTGCTCTACGATTTGAGCTACCCTTATGCTTCTATGTGACTCCCGTTTGCTTTTTTTCCTCTCTTCCTTCCCACTTATGCATTCATTTCCTCTTCCCACACTTCCTTATTCTTCTTCTTTAACTCATCTAGCTTTTTCTATCTCTGCCATCCATTCTTCTCCCAGTCCTTCCACCCCTAAAAATTTTCTTTACATTTTCTCGCCATCCTCCGATCTCCTCCTTCCTTCTCATTCAACTATTCCGTAGATGCTTTCATGTCTCTTCTACCCACTTACATACTCTGTTTTTTCTCTTCTCATCCTTTTCCCAATACATTGCTTTTATTACGTCATTTCCTAGCCTTCGTCTAGCTATTCGTGTCCATATATTTTCTCTTCATCCTCTTTCCAGATATTTTAGCAATCCTTCTGTTCTTATTACCTTATACCATTCATTGTTTATTAAACCCCTATTCTCCCCCTCTTTCTATTACTTGTCTTTCTTTATCCTTTTCTTCTCATTCCTCGTAGTCTCTATTTCCTTCTTCTGGTATCCCTCGATCTCTGAAAAAACCCTCCTCATTCTTTTTCCCGTTGCGTTAACTCTACGGCACTCTTTTCTCTCTCTCCAACCTCTTTTTAACACTCTCTCGCTAACTCTCCTCTGTTTCCCTCCCTTAGTTTCTCTTCGAATATCTACGCTCTCTCATCTGCCTCCCTTCTTGATTCATTATTTTGAGCTTCTTCTCTTACCATATAACCCAGAGTTCTCCAGTCTATCCCTGATTTCCATCTGCCATATCTCTCTTGCAACTTCAGTGTATCAAACCACCACATAAGCTCATTCAAATTTTTTAACCTTTTCTGCCTATTTCTCATATCTCACTTCTCGTATCTCTGAAGGTCTCTGCTACTCTTTTTCTTGAACCTTCTCTTATTCCGTTTTTCTCTATAGCTTTATCTATCCCTTCCCTTTCCAATGAATCACACTTCGCCTGCAAATGCAAAAACATTGCTATCAAGCGCCTTTTTTCTCTCGTAATTCTTCTATCCACAATATTATTTAGCACCTAAATATTATTCATCACTCCTATACCTTACCTAAACACGGTCTGATTCGATAGAACTATCTCTTTTTCCTCTACTTCTTTCTTAAACCTCACTGATACTTTTGTCAGATATATCTTATATAATATCGGCATCAACGTCGCTCTCTATAATTTCTCACCCCTTTTCTTGATTCATTTTCAGTATCGGGTTCACTATCCCTTCTCTTCACATTTCTGGCCAACCCTCGCCTGTCCATACCCTGTGGCACATTATTCGCGTCCACTTCTTCAATTCAAATTTCCGCATATTTCTAAACTTCATTCGTGATATCATCTCCAGCTGCTTCCTTTTCATTTATAATTGACTTCAAGTGATGATTTCTATTGCACTCGCTGTTTCTTCCCTTGTGGTATCATCTTCTTCGTGCTTCTGCCTCCCCTCTTGTCGCTTTTTCATTATTTCCTTTTCCACTAGTCCTAATAGTTGCATCGAATATTTTTTCCACTCTTACATTTCAGTCTCCTGATTAGCTCTCTTCCTTTCTTCCGTCTCTCTTTTCACTACTTTCCATACTTCTTCCTCATCCCAGCTAATTCTTCTTCCACCTTCGCCGACTTCTTTCTCAACTGCTTCTCCTAATATTTTTTTTTACTTTTCCTATCACCATATTCATTTCCTCGTTTACATTTTCCCCTCCTCTTCCCACTATCTTCATCTTTTCTCTTAACTCTTCTATTTCCACTGCTGACCGATTACGTTCTTCTACTCTTTCCTCTTCCTTCCACTCTTTGGCTGTTTTTCATTCATCTCGCTCCTCCATTTCTACTGTCACTTTTGGTCGCAGATGATCCCAATTTTCGAACTCCCCTATCCTCTCACACTTGAATTATGTTCTTCTTGCCTTTTTTCTTTCCTCTTCTGCTATTTTCCTCCACTCGTAATGAAAATTGTTTTCTTGCTATGTCAGATCATCTTCTATTCTCTCCACCCGGCCATATAACGCCCTTTCCCTTGCGATTACTTACCTCTAATGTTCCCTATTCTTCAATTTCACGAGCGCGAGTCACTCACCCCTTGCTCCCTCACTTCCTAGTTTTTGACTTCCTCTACCTTTACCTTCACATCCATCCTCTTTAAAACTTTTTCCACACCTTCTTTCAATTTCTTCCCCTCAGATCTTAGACACTTTATCACAATATTTATTTTTCTTCCCTCTCTCTCTCTTCCCCCTCTCTCTCACACATTTTCCTTTTTATTCTTTTCTCTATTTTTCTCAACCTTTCTTTATTCTAATTCCCCTTCTCCCCTTCTCCTCTAAGCTCCCGGTTTGAGCTTTCAATCTTCTCCATACTGCTTCGCAACTCCTCTACCTTTTTATTGGGCTCATCCCGCTTTCCTAGTCTTCGTTCCGAACTGTGAATGCTTTTTTCAAAATTTTACCTGACTTCTTATTTTCTCATATCTTTCCTAACTTCGACTATTTCCAGCCTCATTCCTTCTTTTATTTTGTCTACTGTTTCTTCTTGCCTTTTCTTCTTCATGTCTTTCACCTTCATCGTCATTTTACTCATTTCTTTCCAGTTTTACTTTCCTATCGGACCTCTAGCCTCAGCTCTGTTACGTGTTTACTCTTATTCTTCTCATTCTCCCTCAGCAAACTATCTTTTTCAGACTGCGTCCTCATCATTTTCGAACTTCTTACGCTTGCCCCTATTTCATCTTCATTTTCACTGTTTCTCCTTCCCTCTCTCTCTTCCCTTTTGATGAATCAGTCGATTGATCCCACGCTTCTCCTCAATCCCTCCCTTTGTAACACTTTCCTATACCTTCCCCTTGCCTTCTTCTCTTCTTTCACCTCTTTTGGTATACAAAAAACCTCCTAATCTGAATCTCTTTCGACCTTGCTGTCGCTCCCCGCGTTATCCATCAATCCGATTCAAACATTCCACCTTTCCCTCCTTCTCTGCCAGCATCGATCGTGCTGCCTCTATCGACGCATCCTCTATCCACTGTGTTCTGCTATCTCATCCTGCTGCCGTACTTTACACAATTCCCACCTCACCCTTATCTAATACTCGGCTACCACCAGCTACACCGATCTTCACACCCTGCCTCCCACGACAACCTAAGCTTAACCTTACCACCCACACAAATCAGTCTCAATCCCCAAAAATATCCTCACCCCTTCTCACCCTTTATATGTACTATACAATATTTCACTAATTAAACTTTTGTACTGACTATTGCTGTCCACTCACGTCAATTTCCACTTCTTTCAATTTTTTCAACTTTTGATTCAAGGCCTCGACAACTAAACTTTTTTAGAATAGTGCATTAAAAACTATAATTTTGAATTCAAAATATGGAAATTTAGAAGATAATAAATGTTATTAGTGAGTGTCAGTTCATCTGGTTTCAAGTGACACTCAAAGCGATTGGGAATTAAACAATTCCAAACTTCATTCAACAATAAAAGCATTCCATACTAGGTGCTTAAAACCAAGTCGTTAAAAATGATTGATTTTCAAATGTTGTATCGCGGTTCTTTAAAATTCAGTCATTTTAATCTAAAACGCAAAATTAATAACATGAATATTCACGATAAAGCATTTCTATGCAAGGGGGACAACTTCGTGCAGCTTCAAGTGAGAAGGCAATAATCTTATAAAATGTCAAATTGACGTACAACAATAAACTGTCACATTGACATGACAGAAAAAGTTGCAAGACAAAATACACGTGAAAAGCGAACAGAAAAATAGGAGCTTTAACGTGGACAAAGTCAATGAATGAATGAATGAATGAATGAAGTTGTAGATCATTATAGTTAGTTATTAAATTAGTTCAATAATTAATGCAACAATTAATCTCCATCTTATAATTTCTTTTCGAAGAACCAGCTCATCCAGAGAGAGAGAGATGTGGTTGCCTAATCCTGGTGTAGAATTATGTTATGTCTTAACTACTGTTCAGTATTACGAAGATTTTGAACATAACCCACGAAGATTACCAGGAAGAGTGAAATTTCCAATCGAAGTAGATGGTGATCACATCATTGGATTCATCAGTTTGCAACGCTTGTATCCATTCTTAGCTCCTAGAGAGGATCTTGATGGTGCCCTCGGGTGGGTTAAAGTACACATAAGTACCATGGTGAATGAAGCAATATTGACTACGGATCCTTTTTACAATGAGTACTTCTATGTCGTCCCCCGACCAAACAATAAAATTCAGCGTGACAGGCTTACTGCGAATCCATAAGGATGACTTATTCTTCAAATTGAAAAAAAAAAATTGTCATCAAATCTAAACGTTAGCACGTATTTTAGGTACATTACACTATAAAAATTATGCGCAAAAAGGCTTAATAAATGTATGACTCTGGAGAAATTATTTTTTACTCTAAACTCGTGTCTGGAAGCAATTCTGCTGAATACTTATTTTTTAAAAATCCTCCTATTTTACAGTAAGAAAAATTATTATGGAGCGGTAGGCGACATTTTATAAGAGATATCACGCAAAAGTAGTTATCATTTTTTTTTATTTGGAATCAACCTTGATTAATTGATTTTTAGTGTTTGGGACATAATTTGAAGTTATATTTGAAATTCTCAACTATAACATATGAAACCCTCTTTCTGACTGTTATCTTTTTCAACTACTCAATACCTTTCATATTCACAGCTGAAGCTATTGCCATCTATGAGGCTCTTGATACTATGTATATGAAGTGAGAAACTATTCCTATCAGTTATCTGCTTTGACTCCCGAAGTGACTTTTCTTTCTGTCTCATCTTCAGCAACCTGAAATCTAATTTATGGCATATCTATAAAATTATAGATCCCTCGCACGATATCTCAGACAAACTAGCCAAACTAGCTTACACAGATGGCAATACTTAAGATGACAGGGTCCCTCATACAGACCTCTGTGAATTAGTTTCAACTCAACTAGAAAGAAGTAGAACAACCTTTCTTTAAAATACACTGGAAAGAAGCAAAATTATCTAAGATGAACGCCCCAGAATTAGAGAACCCATGAAACGGACGTTCGGTAATGCGCAGAAGGAGAAGAGTAGCGGAGGAACCCGAGAAATGCCACCCGGGTCTTGTTTTCCAGCGAATGTACGAGTGATCGCGTTTCTCGTACGCTCCAAAGTAGCCAGCATCATATTATTTTATGAAATGGGGAAACTCCATAAGAAGCAGTGGTTGATAAACCTTTCTCTTCCACTCGCGGTATTGTCCATCCTATTCTTCACTCTGCATCGGTGCAGTTAGGTTGAGTTTGTAATCCCAATTTTTTTTCTTGTAGGAGTTTGTCTTTAGCACTACGCCTGTAGGGACGTCCAGGTTGTCGCAGTGAAAATAGCAACAGCAAAAGCAGAAGGGAGCAAGAAAGCAAATTTATAAGAAAAAGATTATGCTAGTCTAGACACACAAGATACAGTTTTCAAGAAACTGTATGATTGAGTAGGATGACTACTTGTGTTACACAAGAGAGTCTCCTCGCAGTGAAGAGAAAATGTGTTCGATTTAATGAGGGATTTCTCAAGGTTTTCCATTAATCTAGAAATCGTGGGCAAGCCCAGACGACATTGTGAATGGCTTTAGTTTCATCTCCACAAGGACATGAGAAGGAGTCTGTAAACCTAACTGTAACTAGGTTAGCTGCTGGGGCGTAGTGATTACTTATTAAACGTGATATGCTTACTATGTCGCGTCTACTCGAATCGGTGTTAAGGAAGTAGGTTTTAGGGGAGTCATAGAAGTTAAATTCAAAACAGTCAGGTCCGACGTTTCTATTTTCTCTCCTATTCATTAGTAAGATATCAGAGATTTTTCACAAGCTTCCATTTAAAATGTGTTTTTTATATAAACGTAATTTCCAGTAGTTACCCCCACGCTTTCATTTTACTATTACTATTATTATTAAGAGCCTCTTTCCGAAAGCGAATTATTTTATTTATCTTAAGTATATTCCGATAAGAGCATGTCTCTGAAAACATGTTTGAATACCCTTCTGAAAATGAAGACCGAAAAAAGGCTACAGTAAGCAGGTATAGACGTTTGTTTCAAAGCGGTCTCAAACAGCCATATTCTGGTCCCTGGATGACCACGTTTTATTTGCCCATCATCCTATCCTAAAGTGTGTAGATACAGAGCTATGTGTCAGACAGAGAGAGTAGTATCTATTTCAATACCATGAAAGTTAGCCAGGTACAGGCTGAAAAGTGCATACCAGAAAAAGTTTCAAGTCGATTGTATATATGGAAGTGTAACAGAAATGCAACGCAAGATTCGACCCCGACATACTCACACAGCAAGTCAAATAAGAGCTGCTGCTTTTGCGTTTTCTACTCCCACTGCAACAACCTGGACGTCTTCACAGATCCAGTGCTCAAAACAAATTCCACAAAAAAATGAGGTTCAGCGACTTAATTTAACTTTACCCAAGCAGAGTGAATAGTAGGCTGAACAATACCTCAAATGGGAGCGCAAGGTTTGTCGACCACTGGATCATATGAAGTCTCCCCATTTTGTGAAATAGTATGATATCACGAGAGCTGATGAATTTCTTCGTCTAATGAGCTCAAGTTCTCAAGGTAAGCGTAATTCGTTGGATTCTAGCCTTGTTTAACTACCTCGTTGAACTATTGGTGTTAAGGAATTTATACGGTAAATGTGAGTGAGCAGTGGTTAGGAGAAGGTATAGATTTTAGATCAATTGGGAAGTCGCGTATCGCTAATTAAACAACACAAGCAATATAGATATGAGTACCACTCCACATTTCATGACCGAGCTACGCCCCGTTCCATGTTGAGTTACCAAATGCGGTGTTACTCCTAGTCGGTAATGCAGATTTCTAGCCTTGACGCAGACTCTGTTGGTGTGTAAGTAATACACCATACCGACCGACCAAGTAGCAGACCTATTATAAGGTTTCGATTATCCATGCGTGGTGTATAAGATCCCCCAGCCGCGTGGTGGTTGCGAGTGCGCGCGCGTGTGACAAAGGGACGGCGTGATGCATGCAATATAAAAAAGTTCTGAGATTCTCGTAAAAGTCAAGCAGCCACTCTAGATTAACAACAAAAGATTTCCGACAGCCTGACCATTGACGATGAAGAATGGAAAGCTATTATGCATGACCTTTTCGATGGAGATGAGGATCAGGTAAGTGTTCAAGGTTTATATATATTTTAATAATTTACAAATAAATAAATTGTTATTTTTAATTTGAGACTGCGCTGTGGCTGCGGACGTCATTACCTCTTCCTCAGGGGTCTTCTTTGCCTGAACAGCTGTCATCACCTTCAGAGGCTCCGATCGTGGGGAGATTTTCATTGCTCTTCAACCTCCCCAGGATGTCATCACTGTTGCCGAAAACACCACCCTAGGTATCATCAAGCTACTCATTTAAATTTCCCAACGCCTAGAATTTGTCAATTTTAATTTCTTACGCTTAGACTTGGAGTTAATTTGAATTGACGGCGCTCTTAGGTGACAAACAGTTTTTGGCAGTCTATAAGAGATTCAGCCACTGTAAACTTGGTCGAGATTTCTGCCAAGTAGGTCTCATCGTTATTAGTATCGCCATGAGACGGTATTGCCTTTCGTCAGTATAACACTCAGTCAGTAATACAGTCTTCTCCCATGAATCAGTATCCTGACGGTATGGCAGGGATCTACTTTAATTCCATGTGTTTGAAATATTTTTTCATGGTGAAAGCACAGGTCGGAGTATTTTGAAGAAAACATGCTACCTTCAAGATGCTAGGTTTTTTGATCCATCAAATCTTCAGAAAAATACGAAAAGAAAATTTAAAAAATTTGAACTTCGGGGGGATGACGCAAAATTTTGATGACCTTAGCTTGGTCATCAAGAGGATTTGAATAAAAATATTGGATGTACAAACAGTACAAACGTAAGCTGAAAGAAAATTTAAAAATTTTGAACTTCCGGCGGCCAACTTCACACGGGTCGAGTCTCTCGCCAGACAGTGTCAGTTCAGGATAATACTGCTTATGCGTAAAGTAAAAATAGTAGGTTAATCGGTAGGTTAAGACGAAAGAAAGAAGGGTTTCTACATTCAAAGCCGCTGTCTGAATTGACTCTGGAGAAAAAGAACAGGGTAATAAAGTTCCGTAAGACTTAAACAAAGTATGGGTCCAGAATCATTGTAGAGTTGGACAGTAATTGCATCGTAATTCTGTCAGCAAGGTTCGTAATTGTTCTCGAAAGAGACTCCACTACCTTGTACAAGAAGCATGAAGCTGCTGTTGCCAAGAAGCTGCAAATGAAACATCTAGGCATTTTTGTTTGTCGGTATGATACAGAGATCCCTTTTTTGTTTCTGAAAGTAGAAGCTTTTCAGGTAATTCATGCCACTTCGCCAAAAAGGTAAGCACCGGAGAATTGAATTTTTATCGTCGATTCCTTTGCTAAATGTTCTTAATTGGACGTCACTTGCATCTGAGAATTAGGATAGATTTTCTGGTCACTAATTCATTTGGAATTCCACTGGTCTCGGCTGAATCAGGTTGCGAATGAAGCGGAGAAGGCGAGGGTCAGAAGTGACGTCACGGGTCCAAAGATTGATTCCGGACAGCACATTTCCATTAAAAATGACAGTTAGACTTTTCCGAATTCATACGAGCAACATAGAGAACATAGAATGAACTCCAAACGTGAGACGTAATTTCATGAGAAAACTCGGAAACCATACCTTTATCACATAAAGTATCGTATGTAAGAGAAGGCAAATTTTGACTTCTTCCAAATGTACATTCACTTCAAATAACAAAGAAGTTAAGTTAAAGAACCTTTAAGTAAGTTTAATTAACCTTGGATTATACAAGTGTGTTAAGATTTATCAAAAGCGAGGACGACTTGCTGGCACTCTCGAGGACCCTGAGCTTATGAAGAGGAGTGTTATTAGACACCTTAGTGCTGGAGCAACCTGCCTATCATACCTATGTATGCCTAAGAACCGAATTCAAGATATAATGTCAGTGAAGAAGGCACTTCAAAGCAGTAACAAATGTCTCCTTCGACAGATTAGGTCTGCGAATCTGTCGGCGTTGAACAAGATATCTGCGACCAATATGCTTACTGTTCCGGTTCTAGTGTGTTTGGTGTCGGGTGGTTCCATAAACGAAATATGAGCTCACGACCCTCGAAATCCCCACCCGTAAGATCATGCGTAGGAAGAAGAACTTGCATATCAACTCGTCCGTTCCGCGCTTATACGTCCCACGCCGTGAATACGGGTACTGACTTCTGAATCTCCAATGTATTTATAACCGCATGATCCTGGGTACAGCTCACGTAATCGCAAGTGGAAGAAATTCTCTCCTGGTAATGATCAGGAATCACGAGATAATTGGCAAGGGAGAGTTCATTTACAAAGTCGGGAAGCAGGCGGCTGAGACTCTTGGCCTGGATCACAACATCATAAGTGAGGAAGGTGCATTACTCCAACTAGATTCCTCACTTCTAAAAGCATGGGTGAAGAGAACATAGGCTCAAAAAGTTCCGCCAAAAGCTCCACAACGAGAAAACACACGGAAACTCTCACAAAAATATAAAAGATTAGTCCTTGTCAATGGAGCTAACGTTTGCTTTCCTCAAATTATCTGGACTAAACTCAGACACAGAAGGTTTTATTTCCGCGTGCCAGGACGGTGTCACTTCATGTGCGTGTCACGCACATTTTGAGTACCTAGCACACATACCAACCGGGTCGCTCTTATGATGCTGGCCGCGACCATGCCCTGCCGAACGCTGCGAGGGATAAGAGTCAATTTTCGAGAACGAGAAGTGCCGAATTTACTGGAACTACATGTTTTCGCCAATTGTCCCTGTTCAACACTCGAGGCCTGACATCGTTCTCCTTAAGTTCAAGAAACAAACTCTTTTCGTGATTCAATACTCAGCTCCGGCCGACAAAGACATCACATTTAAGGAGAGGGAAAAGGAGGAGTGGTATCAAGACCAGATAAGGGGGCTGCGGCAAGGGTTCGAAGGATATTCGGTTAAAATGATTATCCCCGTGATCACTGAAGGCCAGTGTCATTTTTCTGGATGAAAGCCGTTCCAAGGTGAGTCCTGCGTTAGCGATTCAACAAATTTTATATATACATATTGACATACTCGTATAGTTGAATAATTCATATTTAACAATTAATATCCAGGCTGGATGAATCCTATTCAACATTTTTCGCCCGCCAACTCTACCCATTCTGGAAGCGCGTACACTGATAACCATCTTGTCCTTATTTCCCAATTGTTTCGCTCGTGGTTGGAAAGAGAGGAAATAATTCAAATGTATTATTATTTCATTATTATTTTAAGGGTTGAGACCAAAAGAGTCCCTGTCGCTTGAGGAGTCCTGTTGCGTCTTCTTGTAGGCCTTTGTGTGATCCCAATGCCCTTTCCATAAGGAGACTACCGCAGCCACACTCTAGCCGATATGTCTGACTCACTAATGCACTTACTGCCCGTGAGTGCCAAATGCTTCTATGCATATGAGGTCCATAGTTCGTTCGTTTTGACAATACTGGCACAATACCTCTACCCTGACCGAGTTGTTAAACCTCGGGGTATTCTCCGCGTTGAGAATATCTCAGTCAGTAGTTATTGAATATTCCAATAGGTCATTCCCTCTTAAGTTAATGTCCGTGCTACTCCACAATGTATAATGAGAGTTGGCATCGCACCCCATCAATAGTAGGAGACCCCTTACCTTGCAGTGATCTACCAGTGCACGTATTTTCTCTGGTGGGTTGGTTTCGCTGGCATACGGAAAGTAGGCCAATCCAATGACTACTTTTCCGATTCCACTAAGACCTGTGGATGTCACCATCAGATCCCTGGAACACAGTTGCAGCAGCGGGACAACGTTGACTTGATTCGACAGAATGCAGGCCCTTAGTTTGGTCACCTTGGCGTACCTGTAACAAAAATCAGCCCTCGTTAATCCACTTATGGTATCTTTAACTAACCGAAGTTTTCGGATTAGTGAGATACCTGTGTGCCTTTGCTGCGACGCAAGCTGATTTGGGTAATAGGTAGACCGAGAGAAGACATTCACGTCTTCCCCGATCTTTCTACGTTTCGACAGGCTCCTCCTACCTTTGAACGGCAATTCGAAAGTTGACCTGGCCAAGTTGGTATAAGGGCCTGTTGTTAATGACCGCAAAAGCCCTAATCTGTGGCTCAGTTATCTGCACAAATAGGAGCTGCTTAAGTCTTCCCGTTATGTCCGCCTTCTGAGGCCGGTCATGCCTGACGATTCGCTAGGACAATGTCTTTAGTGAGGGGTTGAATCCCTCCAGGCGCCGAAGGACCACAGATGGATCTGCCAGCTTACCTGGGATCCACGCCATAGCTCTCAACATTCTTTGGAACAATTCAACTCCATCCACTCCAAGGTCTGCACTTGCACACAAGGTCTTGTCTCGGCCACTGTGTTTTGCAGCCAAGCTTTACACTGATCAGCGACTTTTGTCACATTGGTGTCGTAGGGCGAGTGTGTCGTTCGAATATGCAACACGCGACTCCTGAATTGATCTAAAACGTATGCCTTTTCCTACATATACCTTTACTTACCCTTACCCTGTGAATTCCTTGATCCCCGGTAGCATAACGAGAATAAAATAGAACCATTCAGGCTTACCCTGAAAGAGATTTTGTTCAACGGTGTAATATCAATAATGAAATAATACTTTATTTTTTATTTTAAAAATAAAATTTCAAGGTTATGTAAAATTGTATATTGTAAGAGATATATTGAAGAGTATTTATGAATTCTGAAAAGAATTTACATGCTCAACAAGTCTGACCTGCATCTGTGATAAATCTAAAATTATAAATAAAAGCTTTTTTAAAATTCATTTCGTTTTATGGATAGACTTTAAGACCAAGAAGAGAAACTGTTTTCCCGCCAACCCAAGTTTGATAATCAAATTGAAAATATTCCAAATAATAAATAAGATTTTAGAAAGATTCTTGTTTATCGGTAAGTAGGAATGAACTTTACTGGTATTTTTACAATAATTACATAAATTAGCATCAACCACAAACTTATCAATAAAAATACGTTTTGTATTCTCTTCCGGGATACTTTGTCGGATTTTAAATTTCGATTCCGGAATATTTTGGCGGAAATGAAGTTTCAAACTTGTTGGAATAGACCTAAAACTCCTTGGAATTCACTATTCATTCTTTGCAATTCTTCAGAATCCCTCCGACAAAGAAATTACGTTGATAACAAAATGGGACGGAAGGCAGTACTAGACAATAAACATATTGTGCCTTTAACAATAGATAAACTATTTTCCTGCTAGCATTTTCCTTGAAAGTGTTTTCACTTCCGAGCGGTTGCAAATAGAACTAAATGCATTATCTTATTGTTAAAAAACAGTCACTTACCTATACTGATATTAATCATCTATAGAATTATTATAAATTATTTAAAAGTTATAGTTTTGAATGCACTATTGTAAAATAGTTTCATCTTTGAGGCCTCAAAAATGAAGTTTTTCTTTACCTTGAAAGCTTAAATTCGAAGATGTTTGATTTGAAATTTCTTAGGTTCGGGGGTTTTCAATTTAAATTAAACAATGTTGTTGGTGACTACTGTAAAATTGTACAATTCTAAGTATTTTATTTGGAAATAGTGTCTAGTTTCGAACTAAGTAATGTTGGATGATAGTTTATGAAGACAAAGTTTAGTCAATTACAATTTCGGATTCAAGTCTTAAGAATGTCAGGACAATTTCACCATCATTTAATAAATTCTCCATTTTTTGTGGTCACTATGAGGGTTATATAAGGTTATATAGGGTTACTATTACTTTCTTCAGCTTTTTTTTTCGGGTGAACTCGGTGTCTCATCATCAGCCATGGACTGAGTCAACTGTCTGATGAGTTGAAGGTGTTAAGAATTCAATACAACGTTTACAATTTCTTTGCGATGATACAAAATTAAGTGTATGGTATAGTTTGGTATTTGTCATTTTCACTGCTATACTGTTGTGCATCTTGCTTGCACATTGTCTGTCGCCGAAATCACAATAGGATGAATAGATGCATATTTCACATTCCTCCATATTGTCTTTACTTCATGGCTTAGCTCGTCATACTCATGGATCTTGATTATACATGTTACCTGCAAGTTCGGGTGAAGTGAACGGGCAATGTATAATGCCCGCTTCATCATTACCTCTGTTTGTGTACTCTCTCTGAGACATTGCGCGACAACCATCAATAATGTGCTCCATGGATTCGTTGATATCTTCACACGATCGGCACCTGTCAACCACGTCTTGATGTAACACATGCTTGCGATAGTTTCTAGTGCTGACAAACTCATCCTGACTTATTCTCATGAATTCCTCCATTTCCAGAAATAAGACGCCTTTTTACGACCTAACATTGGATGCCTCTTTGTCCATCTCATGTTGATCCAATGTTTTGGAGTCCTCACCATGGATGGCTTCTTGTCTCCAACGTGTAGCTCATTCCACTATGATTTTTGCCCTGATATCTGAGAGTTCCTCTGAGGACAATTTCAAGGGCGTGTAATCGAGACCTGCTTCTCAGATGGTGTTGCAAAGCGCAACGTCTCACTTGCTGTTAAAATAGTCTCGCAACTGTATGACTTGTAATATACACAGTTACTTGACGTCTATGACACCTCGACCTCCTTTATGTCGACGTCGGACTATCCCTTCATTCGCCGAATTATTGTGGTGCATTCGGTGTTTGGTCATTTCAACGTGTATGGTTCAGTTCACCCTTTCAATGTCGGTGTTCGACCATTTAATGAGCCCAAAAGAGTACGTAAGGATGGGGACAGCATAGGTGTTAATAGCCCTGAATTTATTGGCGAAGTTGAGAGACCTCTTCAGAACCGATCTGAGTCTTGTATTGAAATCAGTCATTAGGCTACGTATCGGATGCTGAATACCCTTGGACTCAAGAATACCCTGATATTAATATGACTTGATGTAGTTTCTGGTTTGAACTAGCGTACAATTTTAGGTCATCCACGTTCAGAAGACGAGTCAGTTGATGACCATCCTCGTTTTTATGTACGCTGAAGACATGAGGCATGCCATTTAGTGTTTTTCTCAATGATTTCAATGCTAAACGGAACCATAATGTACTAAAGAAGTCTCCTCGAAAGATACCCGGCGTAATGCAAATTAATCTAATTATGCTTGATGCCCATGATCAAAACAATTGATTTTTGTTCAATATGAGCCACGTGCAACTTTCTTTGATGCTTTCTAGCAAGCGACATGGAAACAGCGTTAGTGGTGACTGGATCTTTACTGCCCCACGAGTTGTTGCAACATCTTTTTTCTTCTTCTTTAGAATGTTATGCTCGTCGCAATAAGAGTGAACCTTATCTGCAATTACAGCTGTAAGGTGCTTATAAATCGTTGGAAGATAGGCTATTGGTCGAAATTCAGATTGATTTTGAGTGTCTGTTTGCAGGCAACATATATGTGATACCTTCGATCATTAAGTCTGGCAACAGATCTGATTGTTTGATGATCTTTTGAGAACAACTTGCCAAAGCAAGTTGCACACTCGTCAGGTACTTGACCAGAAATTGTGCATGATGTCCGGACCTGGGCCCTCCAGTTACTCGCCCTTTCGAAACCGCTGAATCGTTTAGACTGTGATGTTAGTAGACTCCATTATGGGCTTATTACTTGCGCTTTGTTCCTCCAGTTGGAACAGCGCAGCTCCTGAGTTGATTTTGTTTGTTTTTCGCCAAACACCCGTCCACAAGATCAAATGCATCATTAGTTAGAGGTGTTAAGAATTTAATGCGATGTTTGAAATTTCCTGCGATGATGTTATAGTAGGTACAAAATTAAGTGTACGGTGTAGTTTGAGGTTTGACGTTCACCGCTGTTGTTCGGAGCGACCGAGAGCGTTGAAGGTGACATAAGTCACCTCTGGATAGATTATTATTATATTATTATTATTATCCAGAAGAAGCGTGAGGCTTATTTAAACGATACGCTCGTCCCACAACACCGTTCCGACACGGGTCACTAACCAATCTCTCTTGCAATCACCCCTGGTGCAGAGCTTGCCAGAGCCATCATACGTCACGATTTACCGCACATATTCCACAGGAATTGCATGCCAATTGCATTTGCCTACTCCTATCCTTTTCATGATAGTCCAAGTCTCGCTCCCATACATCACAGGAGGTGCGACCACAGAAATATATGTTACAATTTCAGCTCCATGCGTTACATTTTCACTTGTAGTAATAGCTCGTACACTGCCGACAATCTTTCTACCCGAGAATAACACCTTCTCTGTCTAAGAAATCACTCACACAGTCTTTAACTTTGCTCGCATCACATACCATTTCACCATCAGTCTTCTTAGTTCCGGCTAAGTCACTTCTAGTACTTTCTATGTTTATGTACTCCTTGCATTTCAAAAATAATTTCTCATTTCCTCCAAAATCATTTTGTATTTTTTTATCATGTTCCACTTTGATTTTATGTTTTTTTTCTCTGAATAGTATCTTTGCTCTTCTCTTTTTTACCCTATAATAATTTTCTAGTCTAGTTCTCTTCTTATTGCTAAAGTTTTTAATATTCAGCTTTCTCGAGTACACTTACTTTAATTTGTGAACAGCCACGCTCCACACTTGAAACCTCTCATAACGCTTGTATCTCTTATAGTCCAGTCAAATAAGCTTTCTCCGATGAAAATGACCCACGAGGGTGAATTTTTGCATGAAGGCCCGAAGGACCCTTGCGATGAACCTTTCTAAATTTGAGATCTCACCGACGCCGGGGTCTTTCGAAAATTACCAAGAAAATCCAAAAGTCGTATTCTACAGGCTTCGACGTGCTGATTTCGAAAACAATATTGATTTTTCCGAAAAAAGATTGCATTTTTTATAAACAATTGCTTTAAATAAATACAAATTTTTTTAATTTTTTAAAAGGAAAATTAAATAAAATCACATAAAAAAGGTATCGTGCTATTTTTCCTCACGAACAATGGTTCTCGAGATATGAATTTTTGAAAAAATTGAAAAATCCCGAAAATTCCAGACGTGCGATAACGATGTAGCTTGGAAAGTGTAGTTCGCACGAATAATCACTATTACACATTTTTTATAAGTCAATGTATGATTTACACGAATTCGTACTAAAAGCATCAAATTGTTTGTTCATAACAATTTTCACAATAATGCAATGACGAAAATTACTTTTTTCACAGGGTTTTTTTTATATCGACATTTTACTTGACCTATCTTGATTGTCGTCAAAATTTTCACTATGAACATCATTGATTTATACCAAATAAATCTCTTTCTGTAGTAAAAATAAGAAAAATGAACAATGTCCGTAATTTTTGTCATTTTGTTATTGTGAAAATTGATATTAACGAACGATTTGATGTTTGAAGTACGAATTCGTGTAAGCCATACGTTGATAGATAAGAAATGTGTGATGGTGATTATTCATACGAACTATACTTTCGGAGCTACATAGTTCTCGCACTCCTGGAATTTTCGAGATTTTTCAAGTTTTTCAAAAATTCATAATTCGAAAACCATTGTTCGTTGAAAAAAATGGCGCGATACCTTTCTCATATGATTCTATTCAATTTTCCCGAGAAAATATAACAATTAGGTTCTTTTTACTGAAAGAAATTGTTTATAAAAAAATTTTTCATGAAAAATGCTACGTTTTTTCGAAAAAATCAATATCGTTTTCGAAATCAGCACGTCGAAATCTATAGAATACGACTGTTTTTTATAAAGGACCACTTATTTTGAACGAAATCACAGTCACCCCCCTCTCGCCCCATGGGGTGGGGAGTTAGGTAAATTTTTGCGGGGTAGCTTTTCACCCTCGAAAATGAATAGTTTTCATTACAGACAATTTTTTGTTAGATGCGTATTTCTTGAGATATTTCGATGTCTCAAGATAAATAATAGATAAATAAATATATTCTCTTTTACTTTCCGTATTTTTGAAATTCGCTCATCTAGCTTTGATTATTTTCACTTTCTGAGTAGATATTATTATTCAAGGTATATTATGGAATTATAAATTATATCATTTAAAATACATGATATGTCAATAATTATATTATATATTTAAAAAATTGGTCAAACAACCACCGCAGGGTATATATATATATATATATATATATATAATATTCATAATATATGATATATCATATAATATATCATAATGTATTAACTCAAATACTATATTAGAACTATTTGATTCTTATTTTTATGGCTAAACGGTGCCCTATGAGCCATGAAAACTCATATTTAATTTTATGGAATGTTCAGATAAAAGTTCTAAAGAATTTGTATGAAGTCTTCAAAAATTCCATTGAGCTTGTATAAAGAGTTCAAATGTTCGCTCTTGAACTTTTATGGAACATTGAGTACACTTCTACAGAAATGTTGGGTGAACGTTGAGAAATATTTATTCAAGGTTTGACAAATTTTTTCATTCAAAATTTCGAAAACTTCCGTCAAAATTCTTGGAAAATATACTCAAAACTTCACGGTGAACTTTGGCTAATGAGTTTATGAAGAAGTCACTGGAAGTTTCAGTGAAGTTTTTCTAAAATTTGCATCAACATTTA
This sequence comes from Melikaiella ostensackeni, assembly GCA_032362435.1. Classification (NCBI taxonomy): domain Eukaryota; kingdom Metazoa; phylum Arthropoda; class Insecta; order Hymenoptera; family Cynipidae; genus Melikaiella; species Melikaiella ostensackeni. Next base: position 23,780 of record JAUMHM010093709.1, read on the forward strand.
TGCAAGTTTTATATGCAATTCTCTTGATATTTTCAGTTCATTAATTTTGAATTGGAGAACGAAATGAGAATTTTTTGTGTAGAAAGCCACCCAAAAATAGCAAACTTTGGTGTCTTTTGGTTGTTTGTTACCAAGTTTATAGCCATTTTCAATGGGAGTAGTATTTGGTATTTCTCACCCCCACTATTATTTGAGGGATTATTAAAGAGTTTTTTTCAGGAGATAAGATTAGCAAAAATTTAGAAACTTAAAGCTTTTCTTGACAAACTTCGATGCCGTTTGGTCGTTTATTACCAATTTTGTAGTAATTTTCAATAGGAGTGGTTTCGAAGGGTTTTGCGGGATTCTTTACTCCGAATATTATTTGAGGAATAATTGGAGATATTTTTTCAGGAGATGAGATCAGAAATTCACAGAATCAAGCTTTTCTTAACGATTTTCTCATTATTGAAAAATCATTTATCATTGGGGTTAGTTTTTAGGGCAATTTCGAGGTTTTTAATTATTGCCGTTTTCCAGGGCAATACGAACGAGAATTTCTGAGGGTGAAAAAGCACCAAAAAATCACAAACTTTGATGCTGTTTGTTCTTTTGTTACCAATTTTTTAGTCTCAGTCATTTTCAAAAGGAGTTGTTTTGAAGGGTTTCGCGGGATTTCTTACCTTCATTTCTTATTATTATTACGAATGAGAATTATTTGGTGTGAAAATTCTCCAAAAAATTGGAAAGTTTCGGTGTCTTTGGTCGTTTGTTACCAATTTTTTATTCATTTTAAGCAGGGATGACTTTAAAAGGTTTTGCGGGATTTTTTATCACAATCATTTTGCGGGGCATGACGAATGAGAATTTTCGAGGATAAAGAACTACTAAAAAATTACAAACCTCGGTGTCTTCTGATCTATTTTGACCAATTTTTGAGTTATTTTCAATGAAGGGAGTTTTGAATGGTTTGTGGGATTTCTTCACCCCACCTCTATTCGAGGGATTATTAGAGACATTTTTTCAAAACATAAGATCAGCAAAAACTTACAAAACCTAAGGCTTTTTTTGACGATTTTCTGATTAAGAAAAAATTATCTATTACCAGGAGTGGTTTTTAGGGGTTTTTTAAGGATTCTTACCACCGCTATTCCCCAGAGGATTACGAATGATAGTTTTTGAGATTAAAAACCACCAAATAAACATAAGCTTTAGTGTATTTTGATCGTTTTGACTAATTTTCTAGTTTGTTTCAATGGGGGTGGTTCTGAAGGGTTTTCCGGGATTTCTTTTCTCGACCATTTACTATTCGAGGCATTCTCAAATAGATTGTTCAAGGAGATAAGTTTAGCAAAAATTTACAAACTTCGAGCTTTTTTCTAACGATTTTCTGATTATTCAAAAAAACGTTTATCATTAGGGGTGCTTTTCAGTAGTTCAGAAGGATTTTTTACCATAGCCATTCTCCGAGAGTTTATGAATGAGAGTTTCTCAATATAAAAAAGGAATGAAAAATTACAAACTTTGGTACTTTTTGATTGTTTAAAAAAAAATTTGGTCACATTCAATAGGGGTTGGTTTTCAAGGGTCTCACGGAATTTCTTTCCTCACTATTATTCAAGGGATTCTTCGGGCGATCACAATTAAGAATTTTTTGGTGCAATAAATCTCCAAAAAATTACAATCTTCGGCTTCTTTCGGTTGTTTTTTCGATTCTTTGCCATTTTCAATAGGAGGTAGTTTTAAAGCGTGCGGTCAGGAATTCGATTCATCGAAAATATTCTGACATTGATCCATAATGGTTTGAGTATCTTTTTGCTAATTAAATGTTATATTTGTCAACTCTGCAGTTATACATACGGAAATTACGTTAAGGGTTGTTTCCCA